>SJYC01119082.1:0-17156 GCA_006408675.1 Madoqua kirkii
CATTCCAGTCCCCTATAATGAAAAGGACATCTTCTTTTGGTATTAGTTCTAAAAGGTCTTGTAGGTCTTCATAAAACTGTTCAATTCCAGCTTCTTCAGCATTACTGGTTGGAGCATAGACTTGGATAACTGTGATATTTAATGGTTTGCTTTGGAGACGAACAGAGATCATTCTGTTGTTTTTGAGGTTGCAGCCAAGTACTGCATTTTGGACTCTTTTGTTTACCATGATGGCTACTCCATTTCTTCCTGCCCACAGTAGTAGATATAATGGTCATTTGAGTTAAATTCACCCATTCCAGTTTATTTTAGTTCACTGATTCCTAGAATGTAGACATTCACTCTTGCCATCTCTTGTTTGACCACTTCCAATTTGCCTTGATTCATGGACCTGACATTCCAGGTTCCTATGCACTATTGCTCTTTACAGCTTCGGATCTTGCTTCTATCACCAGTCACATCCACAACTGGGTATTGTTTTTGCTTTGGCTCCATCCTTTCATTCTTTCTGGAGTTATTTCTCCACTGATCTCCAGTAGCATATTGGGCACCTAATAACCTGGGGAGTTCCTCTTTTGGTATCCTATCATTTTGCCTTTTCATACTGTTCATGGGGTTCTCAAGGCAAGAATACTGAAGTAGCTTGCCATTCCCTTCTCCAGTGGACCATGTTCTGTCCATACCACTCAAAGGTAAGGACAAATGCTGAAGCTGAAACTCAGCACTTTTGGCCACTTGATGTGAAGAGTCGACTCATTGCAAAAGACCCTTATGCTGGGAAAGATTGAAGACAGGAGGAGAAGGGGATGACAGAGGATGAGATGATTGGATGGCATCACTGACTCAAAGGACATGAATTTGAGCAAACTCCAGGAGATGGTGAAGGACAGGGAAGCTTGGCATACTGCAGTCCAGGGCATTGCAAAGAATCAGACATGACTTAGCAACTAAACAGCAGCAATATATTTTTATAATTTTCCCTAAAAAGGTATAATTTGTCCCCTATTTAGGTGGGGAGGGCCTTACTTCTCCTGCTCTATGTTTCCCCGTGGACTGATTTCCTTCCGATACATTTGCATCAAATGTGAAGGAGATGAAGATAAAACCAGAAAGTCTCTCCTTACACTGACTAAAACTTATCAGTAAGATTCCAAGGGAGGTCAAAACCACTCCCTAATTGTTTAAACACAGAGCTGACAGGATGCATAAACGCAGTTCCAGGCATTCATTATCTCTGCCGGCTCTCAGGGAGCTTCTGTCAACTTCCTGTTTCCGCCATCTGAGTGAGTGACATTTACAACCTTTACACACAGAAATGAGAGAGGAGCCCTGCCTGCCTCCCAGGGTGCTGTGCAGCCTGATGGAAATGCCAATCAGAGTATTACTCCTTCCACCCTCTGAATTTTTTTATTCTAGCTTAACCTTCTACTTCCGCTATACGTGTTCTCTACAGTGAACTGCAGATGGGCCACTGCTTCGTGTAGCTTCCATTACTGTTCAGTCGCAGAGTCCTGTCCTGCTCTTTGCAGCCCCATGGACTGTAGCCCGCCAGGCTCCTCTGTCTGTGGGGTTTCCCAGGCTAGAATACTGGAGTGGGGTGCTATTTCTTACTCCAAGGGACCTTCCTGATCCAGGTATCCAACTTGGGCAGGTGGATTTTTTACCGCTGCGACAGCTGGGAGGGAATTGGTAAGCACACAAGTATCTGAAATAGCTTTGGGCTGCAGAGGCTCTGGGAAGACATAGAGTTTCATTTATTAGTTAGAGATAAAGCTTACATTCTAGCTTTTTGGATGAAACTGGCCCTTGTCTTTTGTGTGTGCTTTTAAGTGGGAAGACACCCTGGTGGCCCAGTGGTACAGAATCCGCCTGCAATGCAGGAGCCAAGGGTTCGTTCCTTGGGTCAAGAAGATTCTCTGGAGAAGGAAAGGGCAACCCACTCTAGTATTCTTGCCTGGAGAATCCCATGGACAGAGAAGCCTGGCGGATTACAGTCCATGGGGTGCAAAGATTCAGACATGACTTAGTGACTAAACAACAACAAAATAATGACCCTCATAAACATATACAATTAACACATATCAAGGATTTTATTCAGCACCATAATTAATCAGGAATTCAGTATGATGTTATAACTGGTTCAAAGGAAGATTAAAATAAACATGCACATTCACACATGTATAGACTATCAAGAAAAAAGGAATATAGAAATGAATTTAAACATAGATACAAAATTAGTCAGTATCCACAGTGCAATAATCTCATGCATCTCCACCAGAGGAACGTGCTTTACATGGACAAGAGCCATTTTTATTATTGTTGGCTGTCTGCCGCTTACACGGTTGCTTAATAGCTCAAAGACAATGAACGATGCCCTAGACAGTAGTTAAATTTGCTTATTTCAATGTCTTCTATACTTTTTTTCTGACATATTTGGAATGCTGCTTTTGGATTCTGCTTTAATATCCTATATAATTTTGCCTATAGAATTAAAATTCTTGCATTTTTCTATATCTAAGTCTTAAGTAGTTAAGTGATCTTAGCAATTAGAATAACTGTATTTTACACAATATGCTTTTTCACCTGGCAACATATGGGATCTTAGTTCCCTGGCCAGGGCTGAATCTATGCCCCAATCAGAGGGTGCTCAAGGTCTTAACCACTGAACCGCTAGGGAAGTCCACAAATATTTTTGTTGGCTAACATCATTGCTTTTATTTATTTCGCTTGTGGCTGTTTTTCAGCCACTGAGTCATGTCTGACTCTTGCCACCTCATGGACTGCAGCTCGCCAGGCTTCTGTGTCCTTCACCATCTTCCAGAGTCTGTTCAAATTCACGTCCATTGAGTTGGTGATGTTATCTAACCATCTCATCTTCTGCCGCCCCTGTCTCCTTTTGTTTTCAATCTTTCCCAATATTATGGTTTTTTCCAATGAGTTGGCTCTTTACATCAGGTGGCCAAAGTATTAGAGCTTCAGCATCAGTTTTCAACTGGATGTATTTGAAATTAGTACAAAATACATCCAGCCTAGGATAACAAAGCAGTTTTGGATTTCCTGCTCCAGCCTACACAGAACATAAAGTCACTGATCGAAGCTAGTAGGGAAACCCCCGTGGAGGTCATGAGATTTGTACCTCTCTTTCTGAACAGCCACATGCCCTTGAACACTCTTTTGAGTTATGCTGGATTTTGGCCTCTTCATTGGTATAAGAAACGTGTTTTCAAACTTGGGTTCTTCAGCACCAGACTCAGTGGTCCCCCACTGTTTCCGCAGTGGGTCCTGGACACGAGCCTAGTCCTCAACAAATGTGGGCACCTCTGGTCTAGGATCACTAGAGATACCCTCAAGACTGGTGCTCCCCTCAGCTGAGTCCTTTCTTCTCCCGTCAGTTTCTCGCCTTTGCTTGATGTGTGTGTTGTGTTACCTGCTCAGTCGTGTCTGACTCTTTCCCATCCTATGGACTGTAGCCCGCCAGGCTCCTCTGTAGGTGGGATTCTCCAGGCAAGAAGACTGGAGTGGGTTGCCATTTCCTCCTCCAGGGGATCTTCCCCATCAGGGATCGACCTTGGATCTCCTGCATTGGCAGGTAGATTCTTTACTGTCTGAGCCGTCAGGGAAGCCCCCTTACCTTGATACTCCTCCTCAAAAGGACCGAGAGCGAAATAGTCACCAGTAGACACTGTTTCTCCCATTTAGGTGAAGAGCGTGCAATGCCACGAACTTGGAAACAGGAAACAAACAGAGCCCATCCCCAGCTGCAATTCACGCCTTCCAGATCACCGATCCCATCAGCTCTCTAACGGCAGAACCAAAGTCTTCTGAACGCAAACTCTTTCCCACGCTTTCTGAACACAACACTTCACACCTTTTGTCTATTTCAAGACCCCAGGATTCATTTGTTCCATTTTATAGAACAGGGGACTGAGTTTCTGAGATTAAAGACACTTGCTCAGAGTCAAGACTGCTGGCTGGACTCAGAATGTAGGGTTGTGATGAGGAGATTCAGACATCTCCTGCTCAGCGCAAACGTTGATGCTTACGGGCAGAGCCTGCTGTGCGCTGATCTCCTAAGCCTGTTGACTTAAGGAAAAATGAGAATCCCAGGCCAAGTGAAGCCCACACCTCTGGGGTGCCTTCCTCCCTCCCTCCTCCCACCACTTTCTTGTCCATGAACTGCTCTCCAGTCAGACAGGTGAGAGGGAAGAGAAGAAAGCGCTCAAGAGCTCACGGCATCATGAGCAAACGCGCCACGACTGAGAGCTGTACTGCCAAACAACTTAATTGTTTAAAATATCCCAAATGCTTAAAACAATTACCACCTCGCCTAATTAAGGGCTTCCCTGGTGGCTCAGATGGTAAGGAATTCTCCTGCAGTGTAGGAGACCTGGGTTCAATCCCTGGGTCAGAAAGATCCCCTGGAGAAGAGAATGGCTACCCACAGCAGTCGTCTTGCCTGGAGAATTCCATGGACAGGGAAGCCTGGAGGGCTAACAAACAGTCAGACACGGCTGAGTGACTAACACTTTCAGATCCTCATTAAAACTGTGATATAGAAAGTTGACTGATGGTCATATCTATGATATGTTACAGGTCTTACAGCACATTATCCAGGTTACCAGCTTCTCTAAGCTTTCTAAGCAGCATGTTGTTGCTGAGAAAGTACACAGTGATCACTCTCTGCTGACCCCAAGCTGGACCACTGACTCCAAGCTGGACCACTGACCCCAAGCTTGACCACTGACCCCTAGCTGGACCACTGACCCCTAGCTGGACCACTGACCCCAAGCTGGACCATTGACCCCTAGCCTGGTCATCGACGTGGCAATCATGCAGAGCAATAAAAACATTTTCACGTTCGGAACTGGAAAAAAGACTGGGGTAGAATACTAAACATGTTTTTAATAAACTTTGAGCAGCAGGCTGTCTGCTTCTAGAAAGATGTAAAAATCTCTTTGTCAAAGGAAGAGAACATCATTGCCAAGGCATTGACTTGCTTATAAAGGCATGCATTGTGTTGGCAGATTTTTTTTTTTTCTCCATGATGACGTTATCCTGATTGGACATACACCAAAAGTCACTTCTGTCTTCTTGGAATCATGAAACTAAATTAAAAAAATCATCTTAGGTTGTTGGCCTTTTAAAAATAAAGCTGAAATTCAGAAGGGTTGTTTACTCAGCCTCACACCTTGCCTGTAGTTTGCCCCGTTGCAGACCTTGTCTGGTCTCTCTTTTTGCTGTGTGACCTTGAGCAAGTTGCTTAACATCTCTGTACCTAGATTCTCATCTGAAAATGGCAATAATAGTAGTTCTGTCTCGTTTGGTTGCTGTGAAAATTTAACGCTAGCACACAACAAACGCTCAATAGATGCTTTTGGTGACAAATGTCGTTTCTTATTTAAGGCAAGTGAAGAGAACAGTCTTAGATTTGAAAGAGAGTGCTGGGCAGTGGTACTGAAGTTTACAGAGCAAACACAGCAGTGTTGCTGGGAAACCAGGCTAACGCAAAATCAGAATCACACTCACAGGTTTACTGGGTTACAAGTAGCTACCTGCTGCCACTGGTTCCTCACTGCAGATTTCCTGGGAAGCCGATAGAAGTCCTTTGTTCAAGGAACGCAGTAGCATTAACAACTCCGTGTGGATCGACTATACTTGTTTTCTCCAGTTGTTTGGAGATTAGGACATTCATACCGACGGCTATCAGGGTGAAACCTAGGAACCCTTAGGTGCTGATAAATGCAAACATGAGGAGGTGTAGCCCAGGTGAAGCCGCAGTGAGCACAGGCTGACAAGGATCTGGGTCACCTTTTTCTTAGAGCAATTCTCAGCCACTGCTGAGCAAGGACCTCAGTGCATCCTGAGTGGCTAAATTACTGAAGCAGATATCAGGTTATAAATTTGCTCTGTAATTTGGTGGTTTCATCAAGTGTGATTTCTTACTGATTGCTAATCATTCATGAATCTAAAAATGTTGACAAAAAATTAATTTACAAACAATGTGCTGATCATAAAATTTATTTAAAAGTGGTTTTTCAATTATAGATACAGTGAGTAGTTTGCATTTTCCTTGTAGAAAACTTCTAAATTTTCATCAACATTATTTTTTCCTCATTATTTATATTCATTGAAAAGCAACTAGCTCTTACTGTATTTTTGTCCTTTGCTGGTGATGGAAATAAATTGTGCTACTTTGGGTCCTTGGATAGGCAGACACTAAGGTAGGATTAGACATCTGAGAGGTTATCAGGGAAATTTCTGTGAAGGAAGAAGAAGGGAGCATGAGCAGGCCAGACAGCTGCAAGACAGGTCTGACTCTATGAACAAGAAGCAGGAGGGACCGGCTGAGTGGGAAAGCTTGGGCTTCACACCCCAGTGCAGGTTTTTACACGATGGCTGGCGGTGGGTAATCAGATAAAGGATGGGCAATCTTTTCCTGACCTGGAGTCCTTGCCTTGTCTCCAACCTTCTTCAGGTATGGAGGGGGCTTCTTCCACTCAGGTTTCTGTGGACACTTCCTGGATTTCCAATCTCTGGCTTCCACCTCTGGGCTGTTAGCCATTCTGCAGGAAAGCCCTGGGATCAACCACAATCAGAGAAAAGTGAGCTACAGCTGAAACTCACCCACGTATATTTCTTCAGGGATGCCTTACTCATATTTCACTTCATTCCTTTTCAATGTTTTTAGTATGAAAGTATTTGAAACAGATTGAAAAATACAGAGAACAATATGAGAGACCACCAAGAACCATGACACAGCTACATCAAATCTTAATACCTCATCCTTTTAAAGGCATAAAATGTCCCAGTTGAGTTTTATTAACTTTCCTCCCTCTCCACTCATTTATCACTGCTGGGCAGGCTTTTATAGTTTGATGTGTGTTTCCATCAACAAGAGATATTCTTATTTGTATGATATTAAGTGCTATCATTTTGCTTACACCTACTTTGTGATCTCCAAGAGCTGGGGTTCCATCTGTGGGTCAGAAGATCCCCTGGAGAAGGGAACAGCAACCCACTCCAGTGTTCTTGCCTGGAGAATTCTGTGGACGGAGGAGCCTGATGGGCTACAGTGAACAGCAACCCACTCCAGTGTTCTTGCCTGGAGAATTCTGTGGACGGAGGAGCCTGATGGGTTACAGTCTATGGGGTCTCAAAGAGTCAAACAGGACTGAGCAACTCACAAGTCCACTTTTTTCACATTTCCCCCCAATCACATTCCTCTCTGCAAGGTTTCTCTCAAGTCATCTTGAAATGACATCAACGGAGGTTACAGATCTTGAACTATTGCATTTATTCATCATCGAATACTGTCAGTTTCTGGGTAAAAATAATCAGCATTCTTCCTGTGATTCATATACTACTCAGAAATCTCTGGCTTCCTAGAATGCCAATAAAAACTCTCCATATCTAGGCAATAATTCCTCACAGTACTTTCTTTTTGGCTGAAGAGCACCAGGAATAAGGCCAGAATAATTTGGCCACCTGATGTGAAGAGCTGACTCATTGGAGAAGAACCTGATGCTGGGAAAGATTGAAGGCCCAAAGGAAAAGGGATGACAGAGGACGAGATGGTTGGATGGCATCACCGACTCAATGGACATGAGTTTGAGCAAGCTCCAGGAGATGTCTCTTATACACATCTAGCCCACACCTCTGGGGTGCCTTCCTCCCTCCCTCCTCCCACCACTTTCTTGTCCATGAACTGCTCTCCAGTCAGACAGGTGAGAGGGAAGAGAAGAAAGCGCTCAAGAGCTCACGGCATCATGAGCAAACGCGCCACGACTGAGAGCTGTACTGCCAAACAACTTAATTGTTTAAAATATCCCAAATGCTTAAAACAATTACCACCTCGCCTAATTAAGGGCTTCCCTGGTGGCTCAGATGGTAAGGAATTCTCCTGCAGTGTAGGAGACCTGGGTTCAATCCCTGGGTCATGGTGAAGGACAGGGAGGGCTGGTGTGCTGTAGTCCACGGGTTCATAAGGAGTCGGACACAACTTGGCAACCGAACAACAAAAGTATATATCTTGCAAATCTGAGCAGAGCTTTCTAAGGGGGCTCCCTCCTCTGAATTGCCTGTGATGGGAAGAGGAGTGTGTGATGTCACTTACATATGTGGTACAGATGTTAAGCACAGAACCTGTGCCAGGTGCTGTGTTCTAACTCTGGGAAGACTCATTTCAGCAGATGAGACATTCTTTTGGCCCAGTGAGGGCAAAGAACAGCAAACCAGCAGTGCCCAAGCTCTCCTGCCTGGAGAGCTGCCCTGGGACACACTGGAGGTGAGGAGGGCTGGGGTTTGCAGGCAGCAGATCTTCCAACTCAGAGGTGCTTCAACCAGAAAGATGGGTTTATTATGACAATATTGGGGGAGGTTCTGAACTGAACTGTATCTCTTCAAAGTTCATATACTAAAGTCCTAACCCCAGTACTACATCATGTGACTGTGCTTTAGGGTAGGTATTTAACAGAAGTGATGCCATTAAAATAAGGTCATTACAGTGGGTTCTGATCCAATATAACTGGTGCTGTGTTGAAGAGGACATTAGAATTCAGAAAGGTACATAGGGAGATACGGGGAGAAGACTTGCCAGCACTTTGCTCTTACACGTCTGAATGCTGAGATAATAAATTAACTTCTGTTGTTCAAGCACCAGTTCCATTGCTTTGTTACGGCAGTCTTAGCAGACAAACACAGGATATATCATGGAGATGTGCAGACAAGAATGCACTGGCCCTGGGAAAGACTTTCGGGTAGGAGTAGGTATGGGAGGAGGGGGTTCCCCAGGCACCCCTCCTTTCTCCTAGGTTTCTCCACCCATCCTGTTTCTCCTCCTCTCCTCTGTGTGAACAGGAAAAACGTGTCCATGGAAAGCTCCATGTACAGTCAGCAAAAACAGACCTGGAGCTTACCGTGGCTCAGATCATCAGCTCCATGTCGCAAAACCCAGGCTTAAATTGAAGAAAGTAGGGAAAAACATCAGACCATTCAGGTATGACCTATATCAAATCCCTTATGATTAATATTGTGAAGATGACAAATAGATTCAAGGGATTAGAGCTGGTAGACAGAGTGCCTGAAGACCTGTGGACAGAAGTTCGTGACATTGTACAGGAGGCAGGGATCAAGACCGTGTCCAAGAAAAAGAAATGCAAGAAGGCAACATGATTGTCTGAGGAGGCTTTACAAATAGCTGAGAAAAGAAGAGATGTGAAAGGCAAGGAAGAAAGGGAAAGATATTCCTAACTAAATGCAGAATTCCAGAGAACAGCAAGGAGAGACAAGAAAGCCTTCTTCAGTGAACACCGTTAGAAGGCGGAGTTTTAACCACCAGAGAGGACACGTGGAAACGTGTTCATGGAGAGCCCCATGTGTTAGAGAGAACACTGGTATCCTTACCTGATTTAAGCTTCAGAATCTCTGAGGCGGAGCTTGGACTGGCTCCGCTTGGGTAGGAGGCTTGCCTGGGACAAAGCCACCGTAGTGGGCGCTGAGGAAGGCGTGTGCTGGAGTGACTTGGTGGGGCCATTCTAGAGGCCAGAGGAAGTTCAGCATGTGAGGGAGGCAGTGAGCAGGTGCAACAGGATCTCCCAGGAGGGTGGGGTGAGTTCGAGAGAGAGGGGAGCTGGACATGGAGCCGAAGGGCTGGGGGACAAGATGGCCCATGTGAGGGGAACCTGAGACCCACCTGGGGCAGAGACAGGACACCTTCTCCGGGGACGATGGAAGGGCTCTGAGCCGAAGGATGACAGCTTCCAGATCACAGCCCAGGGTGCTCCTTGGATAAACAGCTTCTGAATCAACCAAGCAGCTGGTTTAAACCAGACTTACAGCCATGCCCAAGACCTGCCAGATCAAGACTTCCTGGGGTTGAATCAAGCTCTCCGAGCCATTCAGAGGCACCCTGGGGATTGAGAATCAATCTTGATTGGGAGTCTGTGGGGAAGTAACTTGGAATCTGCTGACAAAGACATTCCCCGCCCTGACTCCCCATCACTCTTTGCTGCTCTTGACCTTTCTCTAAGCAGAACAATGTCTTGGGTATTTTACAAGGCAGCTTTCTATTTGTATCATATTCTGTAGCTGTAGAAAGTGTGTGTGATGCGTGAGTGTGCATATGTAAGACTCTTTCCTACGAAACCCTTGAGCACTGGCTACATGAAACCGACACGGTTCCACTGGGGATCAAAAAGAAACAAAACAGAACAGCTCAAATAAAATGATGAAATGAGCAGCTGCATTTGAATCTCAGCAAGGCCAACCTCTAGCCCTCTAAAGTTAAAATAGGCACGCAAAACGCATTTCAGAGCCTTTTCTGCTTGTCCGTGACAGAGTAAGACAGACAGCTTCCTTGTGGGGAGGGGAGCTTTCAGGTGGGGCGAGGACTTTACTCGACTTTGCTGGGGTTGCAGCCCTCCCTGTTTAGATGAGAATGTGTGCATGAGGGCTGTTCGGAACACAGAGCAAGTCATTCCTGGTGCGCGGGGTATGGCGTGTTGCTTGGCGATAGATTACCCCATCAGTGTCGTCCCCCCATGGATGTGAGGCACAGGCATCCATAATGGACCTCCTAGCCAGGGGCAGTTTATAAGGGGAGGTGATCAAGACTCACACAGTAATATAAAGGGGGTCCTGATGGTGACATCTGGGAGGACGTGAGGAGCTTGAAAAGGCAGGTGAGAAAGTGTGAAGAAGAAGCTATTGTCATTCTTTGGAGCACTTCTACTCCATCTTTAGGGGATCGTGCCATCTTTCACTGAATCATGAAACTCCTTCAATTCATTCACGGCTTGTCTGAGGCTGTGTGTTGAGCTCAAGTCAGCTCCATGCATTCCTTGGGCTGTTTCTACTCCTTGTTCCTCCAAGATTGCAAATTGTTTAGTGACTAGAGCTGCAGCGACTCTGCTTGGTGGCTGAGGGTTCCCTCAGATGTCTTTGCAGTATTTGATAATGCAAAATAAATAATAATAATAATGCAAAATAAAATGTCTCGAGGACTCTAAAGTTCTGAAATAATATTAGTAATAATTATTATTACTATTATTTTAATGTTTAAATGAAATTTTGTTTTAATTTATTATTTTAATTTACCCTTCTATACAAGTTTACGGAGGATTTTCTCAGATGCAGTTGATGTCAGAACCCAAAGCTCCTTTCTGTAAAGAGAAGGCTTGAAAGTGAAAAGAAAGTGAAAGTCACTCAGTTGTGTCCAACTCTTTGCAACTCCATGGACCATACAGTCCATGAAATTCTCCAGGCCAGAATACTGGAATGGGTAGCCTTTCCTTCTCCAGGGGATCTTCCCAACCCAGGGATTGAACCCAGGTCTCCTAGATGGCAGGCAGACACTTTACCAGCTGAGCCACAAGGGAAGGCTTACTAGCACCCAAACGTCTACTCTGCCACCCCAGCCTGGTCCTCCAGGGCTCACAAGAATGCTTCGTTTCAGGCTTCTCTTTCTCCCTGAAAATATGTGGGCAGGGCAGTGCCATTCACTCAAAAATTGGTCATCAAGTCAGGCACGGCTCAGGGTTCTTGGGTATGTGTGTGCATGCTAAGCCACTTCAGCCATGTCTTGGCTTCATCCTGGCCAACAGCTCACACTCTGTTGAGCTGGTGGTCCATCAGATTATCATAATGAAATATGGAGATTCATTACTAAAAAAAACCCTAGAAATAAAACTACCCTACGACCCAGCAATTCCACTGCTGGGCATGTACCCTGAGAAAAACATAGTCCAGAAAGACACACGCACCCCAGTGTCCACTGCAACTCCACTTACAACAGCTAGGCCGCGGAAGCAAGCTAGGTGTCTATCAACAAATGAGTGGACAAAGAAGCTATGGGACATGTTTGCAATGACTATTGCTCAGCCATAGAAAGGAATGTGTTTGAGTTAGTTTTAATGAGGTGGATGAGCCTAGAGGATATTATATAGAGTGAAGTAAGTCAGAAGGAGAAAAGCAAATATTGCATATTAACCCACATGTATGGAGTCTAGAAATAAGGCACTGATGTACCTGTTTTCAGGGCAGCAGTTGAGATCCAGACATAGAGAACAGACTTGTGGACACAGTGGGGGAAGGAGAGGGTGGGGCAAATAAAGAGCAGCATTAAAACATATGCATAACCGCATAGAAAATCAGAGAGCCAGCAGGAATTTGTTCTATGATGCAGGAGCCCAAAACCGGGGCTCTGTGATGATCTAGAGGGGTGGGATGGACTGGGAGTTCGAAAGGGAAGTTCAGGAGGGAGGGGATATATGAATACTTATGGCTGATTCACATTGATCTATGGTAGAAATGAGCACGATATTGTAAAGCAATTGTCCTCCCATTAAAAATAAATAAAAGAGAAACAAATGAAATGTATATATATATTAGCTACATCCCTTGAAGAGATGGAGACACTGCATTGAGATTATGTAGCACAGAACTGGGCTTCCTGGGAAGAAGGGAAGGGCCACATGTTTAGAAATAGAGCAGCTTGGGAGGCCACAGTGGACTCAGGAAGACCAATTAGGTGAAAGGTCAGGTTCTCACTGACAAGTGAGGGTGTATGGCCATAGTGAGGATTGCAGTGGCTGGTTTAATGGGATATTGAGGAGCTGTTGGATGGCAGGCAGACACTTTACCAGCTGAGCCACAAGGGAAGGCTTACTAGCACCCAAACGTCTACTCTGCCACCCCAGCCTGGTCCTCCAGGGCTCACAAGAATGCTTCGTTTCAGGCTTCTCTTTCTCCCTGAAAATATGTGGGCAGGGCAGTGCCATTCACTCAAAAATTGGTCATCAAGTCAGGCACGGCTCAGGGTTCTTGGGTATGTGTGTGCATGCTAAGCCACTTCAGCCATGTCTTGGCTTCATCCTGGCCAACAGCTCACACTCTGTTGAGCTGGTGGTCCATCAGATTATCATAATGAAATATGGAGATTCATTACTAAAAAAAACCCTAGAAATAAAACTACCCTACGACCCAGCAATTCCACTGCTGGGCATGTACCCTGAGAAAAACATAGTCCAGAAAGACACACGCACCCCAGTGTCCACTGCAACTCCACTTACAACAGCTAGGCCGCGGAAGCAAGCTAGGTGTCTATCAACAAATGAGTGGACAAAGAAGCTATGGGACATGTTTGCAATGACTATTGCTCAGCCATAGAAAGGAATGTGTTTGAGTTAGTTTTAATGAGGTGGATGAGCCTAGAGGATATTATATAGAGTGAAGTAAGTCAGAAGGAGAAAAGCAAATATTGCATATTAACCCACATGTATGGAGTCTAGAAATAAGGCACTGATGTACCTGTTTTCAGGGCAGCAGTTGAGATCCAGACATAGAGAACAGACTTGTGGACACAGTGGGGGAAGGAGAGGGTGGGGCAAATAAAGAGCAGCATTAAAACATATGCATAACCGCATAGAAAATCAGAGAGCCAGCAGGAATTTGTTCTATGATGCAGGAGCCCAAAACCGGGGCTCTGTGATGATCTAGAGGGGTGGGATGGACTGGGAGTTCGAAAGGGAAGTTCAGGAGGGAGGGGATATATGAATACTTATGGCTGATTCACATTGATCTATGGTAGAAATGAGCACGATATTGTAAAGCAATTGTCCTCCCATTAAAAATAAATAAAAGAGAAACAAATGAAATGTATATATATATTAGCTACATCCCTTGAAGAGATGGAGACACTGCATTGAGATTATGTAGCACAGAACTGGGCTTCCTGGGAAGAAGGGAAGGGCCACATGTTTAGAAATAGAGCAGCTTGGGAGGCCACAGTGGACTCAGGAAGACCAATTAGGTGAAAGGTCAGGTTCTCACTGACAAGTGAGGGTGTATGGCCATAGTGAGGATTGCAGTGGCTGGTTTAATGGGATATTGAGGAGCTGAGTTGCCCAGATGCCCCTGGGGGAGGACAGGCAGATGCCAAGGATCATGCTTAAGCTGTGGCTTGTGCAGCTGGTACCGTTCATTGAGGAGCAGACCAGAAGAGGGACCAGTTTGTGGTGGGAAGGATATGGGTGGTGATGATGAATTCAGCATCCGATATATTCGGCTTAAGATGATGCTGAGCCAGCAGTGTGAAGATAGTAAGCAAACACTCAGGTGTGAGGGTCTGGAGCTCTGTGGGGAGGTCTGCACGTGAAGGTTAACAGTTGGGGGGTCTTTGAAGGATGCCACTCTGCATTATCATACGGTCACTACATCATGATAACATGATGTTTCACTGGACCCAGAATTTCTGTGAGCAGGGGTCTAGGGAGGAAAGTGACATGGTCTGATTTGTGCTTCTTGAAGACTCTTCCGACTGCTGTGAGGGAAGTCAGTTGGAGGGATTCTAGTCGGAGCAGAGAGAAGCATAGGATGCTATTCTGATAATCCAGGTGAAGGAAGTTGTTGGTTGGGACTCTTGGCAAGAGTAGGGATTTCGAGAAGAGAATGGCTTTGAGCTATGTTCTGTGGGTGGAGTCGATAGGATTTGCCACAGGGTTGAATGTGGGATGTGAGAAAGAGAAATCAAGAATAGTTCTGAGTCTGAGCAACTGGAGCTCGGATGCTCCAATTGATGTTTCACTGGACCCAGAATTTCTGTGAGCAGGGGTCTAGGGAGGAAAGTGACATGGTCTGATTTGTGCTTCTTGAAGACTCTTCCGACTGCTGTGAGGGAAGTCAGTTGGAGGGATTCTAGTCGGAGCAGAGAGAAGCATAGGATGCTATTCTGATAATCCAGGTGAAGGAAGTTGTTGGTTGGGACTCTTGGCAAGAGTAGGGATTTCGAGAAGAGAATGGCTTTGAGCTATGTTCTGTAGGTGGAGTCGATAGGATTTGCCACAGGGTTGAATGTGGGATGTGAGAAAGAGAAATCAAGAATAGTTCTGAGTCTGAGCAACTGGAGCTCGGATGCTCCAATGCACAAAGGTGGGGGGAGACTGGAGGAGGAGCAGGTTTGAAGAGGGGCGTATCATGTTTGAGATGCCCGTCTATACATCACGGAGATGTCAAGAAGAGGGCTGGCTGCTGGAGTCTGTTGGCTGCTGAGGATTAAGAACTGAGATTTGAGGCTGTTGAGAACAAAGAGGAACACTGAAGGAGGAAGAGGCTGCCCAAGTTAGGGGCCGTAATGCTGGAGCCACCTTTGTCTAGTGTAGATGTTGACTTGGGCCTGGGTGGACCTGGGTGCAGGGGACAGGCCCTCTGGAAGCTGAGGAGTCTGCAGCTTCGAGTCTGGGCGGGGTGGTCTCTGGCCCCTCTGGGTGAAGCCCCCTCTCTCTGTCTCTGGGTCTGCCACAGGGTTGTCCAGCAGTACAAGGCCACTGAGTGGGGAGATTTAGTCACTAGCTCTTCCCTGGCCTGGGTGTCCAAGGCCTCGGGCAGTGTCTGGGCTGAGGGCTGCCATACACATCCCAATGAGATGGCCTGTTTCTTCCAGTTTCCGGTCCTGACCTAAACCGTATTTCCATTTCATCTGACGATTTCTTACCATTTGGGGGAGAATAAATTCAGGCATTTCACACTTTCTCTCCCCCCCGCCCTTTTTTCTTCTCCTTCTGTAGAATCATTACCTTTTTTCTCTGGCCACAGATTTCACCTATAAAATCTTGGGAATAAAGTTTTGTGGTATATACATCACCATGAGGCTGGGTGACAGTCATCAAATTGAATCAGGCTTGATTTTCTGCTGCATGTTTTGGAGACTTTGTTCCTGTGATCTGTCTCTTATCAATTTAAGACCAATGATGCTGTGTTTAATTTGCACATTTCCTGTGTCAGCATTGCTTTGCTGATTGAATACCCCATGACCTAATAGTTCTCCTGAGGAGATTTTCCCTAAAGGTCATTAATGTGATGTTATCAAAGATACTTTAGAAATCAAATTTGTTTCTATTGCTATAAATCTTCATTTTGATCCTCAAAAGCGCTTCCTGGAAATCTTTAATAGTCTCTTTTAAATTCAATTTGATAAGATTTGACATATTTTTCAAAGGGCTTCAGCATAACAGGGCCAAAACTTTGTTGGCCACAGCTGGCATTAAAATACCTGGGTGCCTCAACAGAGTTGTTTCTTATATTATGTTCATTTACTTTCTGGATTAATTTAATGGTAGAAGAAACTGACTGCTGATTTCTTCTGGGGAAACACACAAGGAGTCCAGATTTTAATATATTCTTCCATTCCGCCAAGAATACTTCACAAAGTCTCAGCTTGTAAATATATATAACCCTGATCTCAGAATCCATTTGTAGAGTAAGTCTAAATTCAATCCATTAGACCAAATCCTAAAGTGCCTGTGTCTGCAAAACTCTCACTGGAGTTTAAATTAATTGATAAATAGTTGCATCTTTATGCTTTGAATTATTTCCGAAGGTGCACGGTTGGGCTGTAATTTCTAAGGCAGTTAGTGATGAATGACTCTTTTTAACAAAGAGGTTTACATCAATCATGAGGTTCTTGCCTATTTATCTCTTCGTTATGAGCAAAAATAGATGCTAATGAAACCACCAGACAGATGGATGACCCAAACCTTGCCACAGCTAAAGAAATGACAATTAGCTGCAGAGAGCATTTCAACTGGTCACGGGGAGGCCCAGTCCTCTCACAGAGAGCCCTGAATTCAGAGCAGCTGTGGCCTGCTCAGCTGGGGCCATCCTCCAGGAGCCTCTCCTGGGAGATTCTTCCCAGATATTTTGGGAGGAGGCCTTTCTTCTAAGTGGACTGATTCTGTTAGACTTCAGCCATTACGTGGCACATGCCCAGGTTCCTGGTTTGAACATAAAATAATCTCTGCTTTGTTTTCTCATCAAATGTAATATTGGGTTTCCCAGTCACTGAATAATGATTATTCCTGGACGGGAAAGCTATGACAAACCTAAGCAGTGTATTAAAAAGCAGAGATTATCTCTTCACCAACAAAGGGCCATATAGTTGAAGCTATGGTTTTTCCAGTAGTCATGTATGATGTGAGAGTTGGATCATAAAGAAGGCTGAACACTGAAGAACTGATGGTGGTGCTGGAGAAGACTCTTGAGTCCTTTGAACAGCAAAGAGTTCAAATCAGTCAATCTTAAAGGAAATCAACCCTGAATATTCATTGGAAGGACTATTGCTAAAACTGAAGCTCCCATTCTTTGGCCACATGATGTGAAGAACT
>SJYC01119083.1:0-29956 GCA_006408675.1 Madoqua kirkii
TTTGAACAGCAAAGAGTTCAAATCAGTCAATCTTAAAGGAAATCAACCCTGAATATTCATTGGAAGGACTATTGCTAAAACTGAAGCTCCCATTCTTTGGCCACATGATGTGAAGAACTGACTCACTGGAAAAGACCCTGATGCTGGGAAAGACTAAGGGCAGGAGGAGAAAGGGGTGACAGAGGATGAGATGGTTGGATGGCATCACTGACTCAATGGACATGAGTTTGAGCACACTCTGGGAGACAGTGAAGGACAGGGGAGCCTGGCATGATGCAGTCCATGGGATCACAAAGAGTCAGACACAAATTAGCAACTAAACAACAACAACAATAACAAATTACAGCAAGGAACACTGGAGGCTCCATCCACCCCACAACCCCTTGCAGCCAGGTATGGCTGGTGACTCAGCCCCTGCTGATGTAAAGTGGGTGGAAGCGATGCCTGCACCTCCAGGTCATGTCCTGAGCTCTGAAGCCCCAACATCAAGTGTCTCAGAGCCTCGCCTGCCCTTCCGCACTGATTGAAATGCAGGTGATGGAGCAGCAAGACAGGAGGAACCTGGGTTCCCAGTGAACCTACAGAGCAGAGGGGTTCCACCCGTCCAGGAACACAACCTGACCAGTCAGTGAGAAGCTTCATTTTAAAGGCACTGCATTTTCTGGATGGACCTAGAGATGATCATATTAAGTGAAGGAAGTCAGACAAAGATATGGTACCATATGGCATCACATGATATCACGCATATGTGGAAACTAAAAAATGATCCAAAAGAACTTTACAAAACAGAAACACACTCATAGACACAGAAAACAAACTTACGGTTATTGAAGAGGAAAGGTGAGGGGCGTAAATTAGGAGTGTGGACTGACATATACATGCTGTGTGTGTGTGTGTGTGTGTGCTAAGTCGCTTCAGTCGTGTCTGACTCTTTGAGACCCCATGGACCATAGCCCTCCAGGCTCCTCTGTCCATGGGATTCTCCAGGCAATAATACTGGAGTGGGTTGCCATGCCCTCCTCTAGGGTTTCTTCCTGATCCAGGGATCAAACCTGCATCTCCTGCATTGCAGGCAGATTCTTTACTGCTGAGCCACTGGGGAGACCCCATATACACACTGTATATATAAAACAGCTAATCAATAAGGACCTACTTACTATATGGCACAGGGAACTCTACTCAATACTGTGTAATACCCTATATGGAAAGAAGATCTGAAAAAGAATAGATACTCATGAATGAATAACTGAATCACTTTGCTGTGTACCTGAAACCAATGCAGCACTGTAAATCACCTAAACTCCAATATAAAATAGAAATTAAAAAAGCATAAAGGTACTGCAGTTTTGGGCTTCCTGAGTTAGGGTATATCCACGTGTACTCCAATTGGATGTGTTTCCTATTGCTTCCCTTACAAACAACCATAGGTTACACAACAGCAATTTATTATCTCATGGTTCTGGAGGTAAAAGTCCAAAATCAAGGTGTCAGCATGACATGACCCTCTGAAACCTGGGGAATCTTCCTTGCCTGCCCCCAGCTTCTGGACCCTGCTGACCACCTCTGGCCTTTTTGGGTTGTAGACACAGCCCTTCACTCCTCTTTTCACCGGGTTCCCTCCCTGGGTCTTCGCATCACCTCCTTGCTATACTTTGTCTGCCTCTGCGTCCACATTTCCTCTTTTAAAAAAGACACTGTCATACTGGTTAGGGGGCACACTGATGATCTCATCTTAACTTGACTCCTTTATTAAGAGCCTGTTTCCAGATCAGGTCACATTGTGGAGTCCTGGAGGTGGGACTTCAATGTATCGGGAGAGACAAATCAACCCCTGACACCCACCAGTGTTTACTGAGGGCTGACTATACTCCAGGATCTTGCCAAGCATCTACAAAGATGCCCTTATTTAATCATCACAATAGCTTTGGGAAGGAAGCACCATTTGCCTGCCCCCAGCTTCTGGACCCTGCTGACCACCTCTGGCCTTTTTGGGTTGTAGACACAGCCCTTCACTCCTCTTTTCACCGGGTTCCCTCCCTGGGTCTTCGCATCACCTCCTTGCTATACTTTGTCTGCCTCTGCGTCCACATTTCCTCTTTTAAAAAAGACACTGTCATACTGGTTAGGGGGCACACTGATGATCTCATCTTAACTTGACTCCTTTATTAAGAGCCTGTTTCCAGATCAGGTCACATTGTGGAGTCCTGGAGGTGGGACTTCAATGTATCGGGAGAGACAAATCAACCCCTGACACCCACCAGTGTTTACTGAGGGCTGACTATACTCCAGGATCTTGCCAAGCATCTACAAAGATGCCCTTATTTAATCATCACAATAGCTTTGGGAAGGAAGCACCACTGTTGCCTCTTCTTAAGATTTTGAAAGAGGGGAGCAGAAACATGAGGTAAGTCGCTCCAGGTCACACTGAGACTGGGGGGTGGGGTGGGTGGGTGGTGAGCTGAGATGGGAACACAAGTGCGAGTCCAGAACCAACTTGCAGTCTTTTTTGTCTCTCGGAAAGGAGACTTGGCCACTGACAAGAAGAGGAGGAAGTGGATGGGCCTGTCTCTGGGCACCTTGTTACTGTTCAGTTGCTCAGTCATGTCCGACTCTTTGTGACCCCATGGACACACCAGGCTTCCCTGTCTATCATCACCTCCAGAGCTTGATCAAACTCATGTCTTGAGTCGGTGATGCCAGCCAAGCATCTCAGCCTCTGTCTTCTGCTTCTCCTCCTGCCTTCAATCTTTTCCAGCATCAAGGTCTTTTCTAATGATCTGTTGTTCACATCCAATGGCCCAAGTATTGGAGCTTCAGCTTCAGCATCAGTCCTTCTAATGAGTATCTAGGACTGATTTCCTTTAGGATTGACCAGTTTGATCTCCTTGAAGTTCAAGGGACTCTCAAGAGTCTTCTCCAATAACATAGTTCAAAAGCATCGATTCTTTGGTGCTCAGCCTTCTTTATGGTCCAGCTGTCACATCCGTACATGACTATGGGAAAAACCATAGATTTGACTAGACAGACCATTGTTGCAAAGTAATGTCTCTGCTTCTTAAAATGCCATCCAGGTCTGTCATAACTTTTGTTCTGAGGAGTAAGCATCTTTTAATTTCATGGCTGCAGTCACCATCTGCAGTGATTTGGAGCCCCCAAAATAAAGTCTTTCACTGTTTCTGTTGTTTCCTCATCTATCTGCCATGAAGTGATGGGACAAGATTTCAATTTAAGTTTTCTGAATGTTGAGTTTTAAGCCAACTTTTTCACTTTCCTCTTTCACTGTTATCAAGAGGCTCTTTAGTTCTTCTCTTTCTGCCATAAGGGTGGTGCCATCTGCTTATCTGAGGTTACTGATATTTTTCTTAGCAATATTGATTCCAGCTTGGGCTTCCTCCAGCCCAGCATTTCTCATGATGTACTCTGCATATAAGTTAAACAAGCAGGGTGACAATACACAGCCTTGAGTTACTCATTTCCCAATTTGGAACCAGTCCGTTGTTCCAAGTCTGGCTCTAACTGCTGTTTCTTGACCTGCATACAGGTTTCTCAGGAGGCAGGTAAGGTGGTCTGGCAGTCCCATCTCTTTAAGAATTTTCCAGTATGTTGTGATGCACAGTCAAAGGCTTTAGTGTAGTCAGCGGAGCAGATGTTTTTCTGGAACTCTCTTGCTTTTTCTGTGATCCAGTGGATGTTGGCAATTTGATCTCTGGCTCTTCTGACTTTTCCTGAGCCCCATAAAGTTTTACCAGATGACTTGAGATGTTGGAAAAGTTTTGCCTCGGGGTCTGAAAGGAGATTCTAAGACCAGGATGCTCACAGAGGTGGGTGGGCTTGGAGTGTGTGGCTTCAGTCTTGCAGGAGGCCCATGAGGTTACAGTGAAGGGTTATGGTCTTCAGAGCTTGACTGTGGGATTTTCTTTCTAGATATTAGACCCTTGTGTTAAAATTATGTCCCTCCTTGTGACTTCCTTGGTTTCTCCAGGAATTTCACTTTCTGCTCCTACATAGCATCTGTCTATGTCTAAAGGGTCCGAGGAGGAGTCCAGGCCCTTCTGGGTTTGTGGCAAAGCTGTTTATCTGCAGGTGAATGCCCTTATGGGGCACGGTGTGAGGTGTGTCTGCGGAGCCTCTTGGAGCTGGGTAAGGGAGAGCTGACATGTCGAGGGGCAGCCATGGGAGGTTTGGGGGCCAGATCCTGACTCCATGTTCTTGAAGCTATTTTGTTCCCTGGAGAAGCTCAGGACAAGCTCAGAAGCTTGTCCCAAGAACCCCCTGAAGGAGCACCCCTGAGCAAGGTCCAAGGAGAGAACTTACTCCAACCTCATTTAGACTGTTGCCAGCCTACCTCATTTCCAGACTCTGAGGGTGAGCCTTAAGCTGCCCACTTCCCCTACATACCACTCTCAGCCCCTGAGTTTTGAAAACAATTTTTAATTATGAATGGCATCATATCTAAATCAGGATCTGAGGAAAGCAGTCTGCTTTTAAAGAATCACTCCAGTTCGCTGCTTCAAGCACCTACTGGCAGAAAAAATGCATCCTGATCGTTTCCTAACCTGACGCAGCCAGCAAGTTACGATGACCTGTGAGCTCCTCACCGGTGGACTGGTCAATGGGGACAGCCGGCCAGCGTGTCTGGGGGCTCCTGGGGCGTCTCCACGGACCCCTTTGTGACCACAGGTTTCTGACTGACATTGCTGCTTTCCAAGATGACCCTGAGCACAGAACCTTTTAATTAGCCCACAGATTCACGCTTTGTGTAGGTGACTGTCAGTTTCTTTGCCTTCTGCGGCCTTCTGTTGCCATGGCAACACTCTCCTAACAATGGATTACGGCAGTAGGAGAGAAGCTGAGAGGCACAGCCTTGTGCCAACTCCCAGCCAGATAGTAAATATTCATGATAATACCAGGAGGTTAAAACTGCATTGTCAATAAGTTTTATAATTCTCGCTCTATGTAACTCTGTGGTGGAGGGGGCAAAGGAAGGTTTATTTATCTTAACTTAAGGCTAAAACATAAGCAAAGGTACCAAAGTCCTTCCTGGCCCCCAAAAACATAACCAGGAAGTGCCAACACTCTTCAGCTGTTGTGTTGTGATGTCATTTGCATCAAGATTGCCAGGAGAAATCTCAATAACCTCAGATATGCAGATGACACCACCCTATAGCAAAAGCGAAGAGGAACTGAACAGCCTCTTGATGAAAGTGAAAGAGGAGAGTGAAAAGCTGGCTTAAAACTCAGAAACATTCAAAAACTAAGATCATGGCATCCAGTCCCATCACTTCATGGCAAATAGACAGGGAAACAATGAAAACAGTGACAGACTTTATTTTCTTGGGGTCTACAATCACAGCAGATGGTGACTGCAGTCATGAAATTAGAAGACATTTGCTCTTTGGGAAAAAAAAGCTATGACCAACCTAGACAGCATATTAAAAAGCAGAGACATTACTTTGCCAACAAAGGTCTGTCTAGTCTAAGCTATGGTTTTTCCAGTAGTCATGTATGGAGAGTTGGACTATAAAAAAAGCTGAGCATCGAAGAACTGATGCTTTTGAACTGTGGTGTTGGAGAAGACTTGAGAGTCCCTTGGACTGCAAGGAGATCCAACCAGTCCATTCTAAAGGAAATCAGTCCTGAATATTCATTGGAAGGACTGATCCTCAAGCTGAAACTCCAATACTTTTGTCACCTGATGTAAAGAACTGACTCATTGACAAAAGTCCTGATGCTGGGAAAGATTGAAGGCGGGAGGAGAAGGGGACGACAGAGGATGAGATGGTTGGATGGCATCTCCGACTTGATGGACATGAATTTGAGCAAGCTCTGGGAGCTGGTGATGGGCAGGGAGGCCTAGTGTGCTGTAGTCCTTATGACCAACCTAGACAGCATATTAAAAAGCAGAGACATTACTTTGCCAACAAAGGTCTGTCTAGTCTAAGCTATGGTTTTTCCAGTAGTCATGTATGGAGAGTTGGACTATAAAAAAAGCTGAGCATCGAAGAACTGATGCTTTTGAACTGTGGTGTTGGAGAAGACTTGAGAGTCCCTTGGACTGCAAGGAGATCCAACCAGTCCATTCTAAAGGAAATCAGTCCTGAATATTCATTGGAAGGACTGATCCTCAAGCTGAAACTCCAATACTTTTGTCACCTGATGTAAAGAACTGACTCATTGACAAAAGTCCTGATGCTGGGAAAGATTGAAGGCGGGAGGAGAAGGGGACGACAGAGGATGAGATGGTTGGATGGCATCTCCGACTTGATGGACATGAATTTGAGCAAGCTCTGGGAGCTGGTGATGGGCAGGGAGGCCTAGTGTGCTGTAGTCCTTGGGGTCTCAGAGTTAGACACGACTGAGTGGCTGAACTGAACTAAATGACTGAACTTCAAATCTTCCATGGATGGAGGGAGAATATAGGGCTCTTTTTATTAACAGATGATATTACCATAATACTGTATTGCCCAGTCCTCTGGTTTAATAATACTATGTTATAAGGGAATGTTATTAAAAACCTGAGATCCCATCAACATATAAATGAGTAGTCTTCTGAATGGGATGGGCACAGCTGGTCTTATGACCATGTTTACATCTTCCTGTGAGGACATTTCAGGATGAATAAATCTGTGGGCAGAGGCTACATCTATGAAGAAGACATCAGGGCCCTGCTGGCCTCATCTGGTTCATGGTGGCAGAAGACAGTGACCACCAGCCACAGACAAATTCGAGGAAAACCTTGGAAGTGGCCTTGAGCACTTTGTCCCCAGAATCTGACTGCAGATGCTGAAGGACCCTGAAGCCAGAAAGACGATTATGAAAGGAATTACTTCCATCTGGAACTCAACTTTCATTTCTTTCTCCCCCTCTCTCTCTTTTCTTAAACAGGCTTGACTGAGCCTGGAAGGTGTCCCCATCAGGGTCCTGTGTGTTCACCTGCTGCTGTGGCCTCTACCTCTTTCTCCCCTGTTTGCTCACTTGGGTCTGGGGTTCCTGAAGGAAGCCCATCAGGTCCATGTTGGGCCCACCGCTGGGGGGCAGGGCCAGACTGGACAGTGGATGAGAAACTGGGCTCCTTTAAACCTGCTTACGTAGTCCCACAGGAGGACCATGGATAGCTGGATCCTTAGATCCTGGCAGGAAAGTCTTTCCATAGTAATGGGGCGGCTTCAAGACAGAGGGAAGACTTTTCATCCTGCTACTTATAAGAGTGTTTCGTTAAGTATTAAATAACTATTGAATTGTATTACCTGTGGCTTACTTGATTACTTAATTCAGGCTGTTGAAGAATTAATTGCTATTTAATCAATGCTGTCATTTAGAGGACAGGCATAATCACCAAGGTTCTGAGCTGGTAATGACATGCTCCTGTTCCTTCTCTCATCTGATGTGGTCTAACAGCTGGAGGCCTCATTCTCTTCAGCACGTTACACCCTCCAAATCCAGATGAGCGCTGGCTGGGTCTCAGCAGGGCGGCTGCAAGCAGCCTCTCTCTGTGTGTGCCTGCAGGTCACAGGGGCCTTGGGTGGCATCTCCACGAGTGTCTCTGGGTATAAGGGGCAGGCCCATCTTCAACAGTGAATGTCACAGTCAAAGCCCCCAGGTGGTCAAGGCCATAGGAGGTGGAAAAGCAAAGCCACATTTTAAATTTTCCAGTGGGCCAGTATTGCTAGAAGGTAGGTGTCTGCGAAGTCACTTCAGTGACTTGCAACCTCGTGAACTGTAACCCGCCAGGTTCCTCTGTCCATAGAATTCTCCAGGAAAGACTATTGAAGTGAATGGCCATCCTCTTCTGCAGGCGATCTTCCCGACTCAGGGACTGAACCCTTGTCTGTTATATCTCCTGCACTGGCAGGAGGGTTCTTTACTACTAGGACCACCTGGGAAGCTTGAAGGTGAAGGCTGATAAAACTTAAAACTTCTGTTCTGTGAAAGAAACTTTCATAACAAGAGGAAGGCAAGCCATACAGTGGAAGGAGATATTTGCCAAAGACATGTCTTATAAAAAAACTATCCAAGATTTGCAAAGAGCCCTTAAAATTCAACCATAAGGAAATGAGCAGAGTGATTTAAAAATGGAGAAAGACCTAAATGGACACCTATCCATAAGAGTGTAATTTACTAGGTGTAATTTACAGCCCCGAGAAGTCGCTGGCCTGCGTGCTCAGCCACTCAGTCGAGCCCGACTCTCGGTGACCCTGTGGACTGTGGCCCACCAGGCTCCTCCGTCCGTGGGATTCTCCAGGCAAGGAGCCTGGAGTGGTTCCCGTTTCCTCCTCCAGGGGATCTTCCCGGCCCAGGGATGAACCCGCGTCTCCCGCATCTTCTGCGCTGGCAGGCGGGCTCTTCATCACTGAGTCACCCGGAACGCCCCTGAGAAGCCGCTGCACGCGTGTTAAAGCGGCTGAATCCCGAACGCCGCCAACGCCCGGCGCTGATGAGGACTCGGAACAGCAGGGCTCTCGTTTGCTGTTAGTGGGAATGCAGCGTGGTACAGCCGCTTTGAAAGGCAGTTTGGCAGTTTCTTAAAAACTTACCATACATTCCAGCAGTAAAGGTCCTCGGTATCCACCCAAAGAAGTCAAAAATTTATGTCCACACCAAAACCTACAAACAAATGTTTACGGCAGTGTTATTCGTAATTGCCAAAAGTTGGAAGCAACCAAGATGTTCTTCAGTAGGTGAATGGGTAAGTAAACACTGGAATATTCAGACAACAGAATATTATTCAGTGTGAAAAACAAATGCACCATCAACTCCCCAAACTACAAAACTTTAAATGCATTATTACTAAGTGAAAGTCAATCTGAAAAGGCCACATAGTATATGATTTCAATGACACGACACCCTGGAAAAGGCAAACCTATGGAGACGGTAAAAAGATCAGTTGTTTCCAGGTGTTAGGATCGGGGAGAGATGAACAGGCAGAGCACAGAGAATGTCTAGGGCAGTGGAGCTCTTCTGTAGGACACTTTAAGAGCAGACACATGGCACTGGGGGTGCTTTAGTCGCTAAGTCATGTCTGACTCTTGCGATCCCACAGGGTGTAGCCTGCCAGGCTCCTCTGTCCATGGGGATTCTCTAGGCAAGAATACTGGAGTGGGTTGCCACTTCCTTCTCCAGGGGATCTTCCCAACCCAGGATTCGAACCTGGGTCCCCTGCATTGCAGGTAGATTCTTTATCAACTGAGCTATGAGGGAAACCCAGAATGTACATGTCATTACATGCTTGTCAAAACCTATAGAAGGTACAACTTGACTCTGGGTGACAATAGTGAGTCATTCCAGGTCCATTGTTGTAACAAATGTACCCCTCCAGTGTGAGATGTGGGTGGAGGAAGCTTATACATGTGTGGAGGCAGGTATTGGGGACTCTCTGTACTTTTCACAGGATTTTGCTGTGAATCCAGAATATGTCTTAAAGTTTATTAATTAAGAAATTGGGCTTCCCCTGTGGCTCAGTGGTAAAGAATGGTTTGATTGCTGAGTCAGGAAGATCCCTTGGAGAAGGAAATGGCAACCCACTCCAGTATTCTTGCCTGCAGAATCCCAGGGACAGAGGAGCCTGGTGGGCTACAGCCCATGAGGTTGCAAAAGAGTCAGACGTGACTTAGTGACTAAACAACAACAAAACAGTAAAAAAATACACAAGAGAAAAAGCAAGTAGTTGAACAAAGTTCTAACAGACGCCATGAGATCACTGAAGATCCACCGCTTTGAATTGCACGTAGCTGCATATTTGTGACTCTTCGTGGAGAGCTGAGCAAGGCTTTGACTAGTTACTTAAGATGGATGTACACACAGGTGAGAGCTGAATTGGGCAGCTGGCTCTTCAAGAGCTTCTCTGAAGCTGCTGGAAAATTAGGACACTGGCTGAGTGCCCTGGCTGGACTATGACAGTTTTCAAGTGCTCTTTGGTACTGCTGGTCCGCAGAGTTTTGAAGAACAATTACTGTGAAAACGTCAAGCTCTGAGAAGAGGGTACATCTTCCTGCGTCATCTCTGGGGAGTCTTGTCACTGTGGGTGGTGAGTGGCTTTTCCTGTGATTGACCATGAGGCTGATGTTAAACCGAGCGACATCTACAGTGTGCTTGGGGAGACTTCTCTGTGTAGAGATCTCAGGCACATTCAGTATATAGCATTTGCAGTTAACCTTATGATGCCTACTCATTCAGTCCTGACTGTAGCCCCCCAGGCCCCTCTGTCCATGGGCTTCTCCAGGCAAAAACACTGGAGTGGGTTGCCATTTCCTTCTCCAGGGGATATTCCCGACCCAGCGATCTAACCAGCACCTCCTGTGTCTCTGGCATTATAGCCAGATTCTTTACTGCTGAGCCATCTGTAATTTACTGAGTATAATTTTCTAGGTGGCAGGATGTTTAATAAAGTGAGGAAGTCAGGCTCAGGGAGGTTGAGTGACTTTCCAGAGGTCTATTTGATGAGCGTAAATAACATGGGGATCCCAGCTCTCCTCTGGCCAGACTCCAAGGCTGGTGCTGTCTCCCTGCCTCCCTGTAGCTTCCAGTCCATCTGACTCAGCAGAGGGAAATTCCAGCTCAGCCATCCAGGGCTGTGTAGGCCACTTGGCAGATTTCACTCTCTGTCTTCCAGAAGGGCCTGCTTTAGCTGTTAGAAGTCTGGGTACCACTTTCCCGATTTGTTTCGCTCTCTCCTCCCCTACTGTGTCAACAAGCCCATTCTCTAAGCCTGCATCTCTTTTCCTGCCGTGCAAATAGGTTCGTCTGTACCGTTTTTCTAGATTCCACATATATGCCTTCATATGTGATATTTGCTTGTCTCTTTCTCAGTTGCTCCACTGTGTACGACAGTCTGGAAGTATACATGACCACGTGTGAAACTGATGGTAATGGGAACCTGCTGTATAGCCCAGGGAGCTCAGCCTGGGGCTCTGTGGTGACCTAGATGAGGGAAGGGAGAGAAGTTCAAGAGGCAGGGGACATATGTACACACAAAGCTGGTTCACTCTGTTGTACAGCAGAAACTGACATGCCATTGTAAAGCAACTATTTGTTGTTCACTCGCCCAGTCGTGTCTGACTCTTTGTGACCCCATGGACTGGCAGCACACCATGCCTCCCTCCAAGCAGCTTTACTCCAAGAATAAAATTTTTAAACAGTCTGGAGTGATGCTGCAAATGTGGACAGAGCCAAATGCTCCAGTCAGATGTCTCCTTCACCTAAGAGATATCGTGCATCATCAGTGAGGATTCAGGCTCCACTTCTTCATACAACTTCTGATTCAGGACATCCTGAGAATCCTAACACCCCCACGGCCCTTGTCCACATGCAGAAGCTCTCCCCCTTGATGGCTAGACCTTTAACTCACTTGACACCAAACATGGAAACTCTTCCACTCTCCCAGAGTCAGAGAACCCATCCCTCCTTCCGAAGGCCACTGCCTTTGCAGCTCCTCTGTGAGGAAGTGCTTCCTTTACGGTCAGTGGAAACCTCCTTCCTGTAGCTTCTCTCGTCCGTGGCTGTCCTGCTCTTATAGTAACACAGAACTGTGCTGCTGCCCGATACACACTGCTGTCATTATTTAGCTGCTGGGTTGTGTCTGACTCTTTGGGACCCCGTGGACTGCAGCCCACCAGTCTCCTCTGTCCTCCACTACCTCCTGGAATTTGCTCAAATATATGTGCATTGAATCGGTGATGCTATCCAACCATCTCATCCTCTATTATTCCCTTTTCCTTTTGCCTTCAATCTTTTCCAGCATCAGGGCTTTTCCAGTGAGTCAACTCTTCCCATCAGATGGCCAAAGGATTGGAGTTTCAGTTTCAGCATCAGTCCTTCCAATGACTATAATGATTTCTTTTAGGATTGACTGGTTTGATCTCCTTGCAGTCCAAGGGACTCTCAAGAATCTTCTCCAGAACCACAATTCAAAAGTATCTGTTGTTTGGTGCTGAGGCTTCTCTAAGGTCCAGCTCTCACATTCATATTTGACTAATGGAAAAAACACAACTTTGACTGTATGGACCTTTGTCGGAGAAGTGATTCCAACTTGTGATTAATCTAGCCTGGCATTTGCATGATGCCAGTACACACGACGGGGATGGTATTTTGGCGATAGGCTTAGAGACCCTTCCCCAGGCTTCCTCAGCTGTTTCTCACTGGTAAGCAGAACAGATCCCCATCCCATCTGAGCCTTGGATTAGAACTCAGTTTCAGTGAACGTGGGCAAGACAAAGTGCCCTCTGCCCAAGTTTGCTCGGAGTTCTGTAATTTCAAGAGTATGGATGAGACAGGAAGTTGAGGGTAGACGCATAGATGGAAGGAGAGGGCAAATTCAAAGGGGCAAAGCCAAATTCAAGGTCATCCTTAACCAAGAGATGAGAGCTTTTATCTCAGCCTCCCTCGGCCCCGTGGCCCAGACCCTCTCTGTCTCCAAGCTTCATTCAGTCTTTACTTTCTGTCACCACCCTTTGCAAGCCCACTGGGGGATGTTTCAGTCTCCACCTTGGGAGCAAGTAGTGTGTGGACTGGTTTAACTCATGGAGGCATCAGCAAGGGTGTACGAAGCAACCTAGTCCTCAAGTCTTTAACCGGAGGATAATTGCTTTGCAATGTTGTCAGTTTCTGCCATCCAACAACATGGATCAACCATATGTATACACATATCCCTCCCTCCTGAGCCTCCCTCCCACCTCCCTGCCTCCCCTCTAGGTCATCACAGAGCACCGAGCTGAGCTCCTATGCGACACAGCTGCTTCCCACTATACACGACCATATATGAGATAGACAGCTCAGTTTACACTGTGAAGGGAACTCAGCAGAGGAAGGGGCATTTCCCCTGTAACATCAAGGCTCAGAAGTGCTCTGTGTGTAGAATTCAACAAATTGAACTCCCCTATTTTTCCATCACTCTACCCTCTTCCAACTAGTGAAGAAATCTAAAATAACTGTTTCCTTTACAGGGAAATTATTGTTGTTGATATTTGTTCTTTCATCTCTTCAAGTTTGCTTTGAAAGATAGCATGGAGAGAGTGCCATGGAGACTTCCGTTACCATATGGAAAAGAGACAGCCAATGGGAATTTGCTGTACGACTCAGGAGACTCAGCCTGGAGCTCTGTAACCACCTAGAGCGGTGGGATGGGGAGGGAGATGGGAGGGAGGTTCAAGAGAGGGGGGCAAATGTTGCCTAAGACTGGTTCATGTTGATGTTTGGCAGAAACCAACACAGTTCTATAAAGCACTTATCGTTCAATTAAAAAATACATTGATTAAAAAAGAATCGGCTTTGGATCCTTTATTAATATAGAGTGCATGTGACTTGGGCCGAGAATTTCTTTGTAGCTGCAATCATACATTTAAACATTTAATTCACTTCCCCTCTGGGCAACCCCCCCCCCCCACCGCCCCACTGACGACCATATGGTGTCTGAATACCGCTTCTCACTTGCATGTAGGAAAAAGCTCTTTCTTTAATCGGTAAAATAAATAGCTGACTCATTCCTCACCTCTATTTCAAATTTATTGAAATACTGGTATTGTGTCACCTGACGTCTTTTTATTACTGCTCTGTGAGATGAACAAGGCTGCTGCCTTTGCGTCATTGAAGTCTGAGGTCTTCTTACATCTGAATTCCAGACTAGATGACAGATCTGGGCAGATTATCATAAACGCCAGTCATAAGTGCACTGGGAAAGAGCTTTGTGCTGTCACTTAAATACAATCTAATTTCAAGATTCAAATACTGGTATTTTCTGAAAAGTTCAGAAGATAAGTGGCTTGCTGTACCAGGCACTGCAGGATGCATAAATTAGCAGGGGGAGTGTACAGGCAGGCTCATTCTGAATGCACGATCCTCTGTATTTCAGCATTTACAGTTGCCTCGTCTAAATGAGGGGCAATTTCGATTCTGCCATCTCTGTAGAAAGACTGACATGTTTTGGTGTCTTCATTTAAACTGGTGCACGCTGTGTTCAACAGGACTTTTCCTACTAGATTTGTTATAATCTATCCTAATGATCATATGTAATGCAGACAGTGTTTCAGGTTTCCTAGCTGGGCACGGGTGCAGCGAAATTGAGAATACATGTTCCTGACACCAAGCACAAATTATTATTTTCATAACGGGCTGCAGTTCCCTGTAAAACACTTCCTATTTATTGAAATTAAATGTTAAATTGTTAACAGTGTATTTCTCTGAATTTCCCCCATGATTATTTTAGGGCAAGAGATCACTCTATGGATTGGGGTCATAGGAGCCTTCACGCATGCAGGCTCAATTGTGTCTGACTCTTTGCTGCCCTATGGACTCTCGCCTGCCAGGCTCCTCTGTCCGTGGGCTTCTCCAGGTGAGAATACTGCATGCCCTCCTCCAGGGTTGCCATGCCCTCCTCCAGGGGATCGTCTCAACCCAGGGATCGAACCAGTGGTTCATGTGTCTCCTGCATTGCAGGAGGATTCTTTATCACTGAACCACTGAGTTCAGCCCAGAGCCTTCATACCAAACATCCGGTTCCAAACAGTTTGCTGCAGCAATGAATGGCACAGTGTGGACCCAGAAATCCCCAAGCCCGAAATCGCAGGCCACTGTTGACAGTAGCCCGAGGGCCAGGGCACGAGCCGTGACATGCTTGCTGAACCTGGCCCACAGGGGCTGTGAACCCAGGTGACATGCACATCCTATGATCCAACTGCTGAACTCTGCGCTGCAGTTGGTAGAGGTCAGTGAGTGTGTGCCTGTACTGTGTAGGGTAAGCCTGGGATCCGTGTTTCTTCTGCCTCTGCAGTTTCCATGACACTGTGGTGACGCTGTCATCTCTCTATGGAGATGAGCCACATTTGCTATCACTGGTCTGAACTCTAGAACATACATCCAAGCTGCACAGACGTGCAGTCATGAAAGTGAAGGGAAGTTCTGATGAGCCACAGCCAGTCCAGGAAGAAGAAGAGCAGAATCGCCCGGGTAGCCCAGCGGCATGACAGAAGGGTCATGTTGGAGATGCCGGTTAAACTCTTTCATGTGTTGGCCCATGCAAGCCCCTTGAGGTTGGGTAGAACCATAAATGGGTCTCGTGACTGATGCATAAAGTAACACCATTGATGGCTGTTAGCTCTCCTTGATGGTACTTGGTGACTTCATTCAGTTCAGTTCAGTCGCTCAGCCATGTCCGACTCAGTCTTTGTGACTGCACGGACTGCATCATGCCAGGGCTCCCTGTCCATTACCAACTCCTGGAGCTTGCTAAAACTCATGTCCATTGAGTTGGTGATGCCATCAAACTGTCTCATCCTCTGTCATCCCCTTCTCCTGCCATCAATCTTTCCCAACATCAGGGTCTTTTCAAATGAGCTGGCTCTTCGCATCAGGTGGACAAAGGATTGGAGTTTCAGCTTCAGCATCAGTCCTTCCAATGAATATTCAGGACTGATTTCCCTTAGAATTGACTAGTTTGATCCCCTTGCAGTACAAGGGACTCTGAAAAGTCTTCTCCAGCACCACAGTTCAAAAGCATCAATTCTTCATGCTCAGCTTTCTTTACGGTCCAACTCTCACATCCATATATGACTACTGGAAAAACCAGAGCTTTGACAGACCTTTGTTGCAAAGTAATGTTTCTGCTTTTTAATATGCTGCCGAGGTTGGTCATAGCTTTTCTTCCAAGGAGCGAGCGTCTCTAAATTTCATAGCTGCAATCACCATCTGCCTCCTCTTCACTTGACTACAATAACTAGCCCCCCTCTACATCCAGCATCCCTCTATACTTCTACTGGTTTTATAGGTTAGAATTTTAAAACTCCACGCTATAAATAACAGCTTTTAAAGACATATAATTAATATAGAAACTGTACAATTTGATGTGCTCAGACATACATCAGCAATGTTAACATCACACAAATCAGGACACTAAGCATATTCATTTGTCACCTGCTGATGTTACTCAGGTTCTTAGTTCTCCCCTTTCCTGAAGTGAGAACACTTGATGTGATATCTACTCTCTTAACAAATGTTCAAGTGCGCAACCCAGTATTGTTATTGGGGGTGCTATGCGTACAGCAGGTCTTTAGAAGCTATTCGTCTTGGATAGCCATGTTTACCAATTGAGCAAGTCCTCATTTTACTTTCCCTGCTTCTTCTGTGAAAGTGAAGGCATCAGCTGCTCAGTCGTGTCCGACTCTGTGCAGCCTCGTGGACTGTAGGCTGCCAGGCTCCTCCGACCTTACGACTGAGCAACTCACAACACATCCATGTACAAAAGAGTGAAGCCGGATCCTATATTATATGTAAAAGAGTCAGCCACAGACGGGTTAAAGACATAAATGTAATACCTGTAACTAAAATTCCTGGAAGAAAATATAGGGAAAGTCTTCATTATACTGGTCCTGTCAGTGATTCCTTGGATATGACAGCAAAAGCACAAGGAAGAAGGGCGAAATTAAACTCACGGAACTACAGCAAAGCAAAAGCTTCTGCACAGGAAAGTATCAACAGAGTAAAAAGGCAACCTTTGTGGGAGAAAATGGGAGAAAATTTGGAACTAATATATCTGATAAAGAATTAATATTGCAAATTTACAAGGAATTCCCACCACTCAATTGCAAAAAACAAAAACAGAGAATCCCAATTACCTTGGGCGAGGGACTTAAAGGCGAGTTTTGCAGGCTGTCATCAACTGCCTGTTCACACACAGTACAATATGGATGTCAATCCCAGTCTCCCCACTCATCCCTCTCCCCCGCCCCTCTTGGTGCCCTATATTTGTTCTCTATGTCTGTCTGTATTTCTGATTTGCAAATAGATTCATTTGGGCCCTTTTTATAGATTCCACGTATTTGTGTTAATATACAATATTTTTTCTTCTCTCTCTGACTTACTTCGCTCTGTATGACATGCTATAGGTTTGTCTGCTGCTGCTGCTGCTGCTAAGTCGCTTCAGTCGTGTCCGACTCTGTGCGACCCCAGAGACGGCAGCCCACCAGGCTTCCCTTTCTCTGGGATTCTCCAGGCAAGAACACTGGAGTGGGTTGCCATTTCCTTCTCCAATGCATGAAAGTGAAAAGTGAGAGTGAAGTCACTGAGTCCTGTCCAACTCCTAGTGACCCCATGGACTACATCTCTACAAATGGATTTACTGCATTTTTTGATGGCTGAGTAGTATTCCACGTATACATGTACCACATCTTTATCAGTCCCTTTGTTGACGGACATTTAGGTTGCTTTCCTTTCAGCCTTTAACTCCACATTTTTGCTTTGCTTTAATTCCTCAAGGATTCATCTTACTATTACTCCCTTTAAGAAGTCTAGATTGTAAATCATCTATATTCCAAGAAAAATGTTAAAAACTGAAAAAAAAAAAAAAGAAGAGAGAAGCCCAGAGGCAGAAGCAGCAGAAAAGGTGAGTCCTGATCAGGCAGAAACTTCATGGGCTTCCCTGGTGGCTCAGACAGTAAAGCGTCTGCCTATGATGCGGGAGACCCGCGTTCAATCCCTGGGCTGGGAAGATCCCCTGGAGAAGGCAATGGCATCCCACTCCAGTACCCTTGCCTGGAGAATCCCAAGGACTGAGGAGCACGGTAGGCTACAGTCCACGGGGTCATAAAGAGTCAGACACAACTGAGCGACTTCTCTTTCAGTTTCACTGCCGTGATTAGTAGCTGTGTTCCTGCTCGCTTGCCGGCTCTCCAGACCTCGTCCTGCAGCAGTGGACCGAGGGTGCTGTTTTCCTTCTGCGGGGAGGTAGACGATGACAGCATCATTATGTGATGATTTTTTTTTGTGTGTGTGGTCTATGGTCTGAGTTTAAAAGCATCTTTTAGTGTGGTTTAGTTTTAACCCTATAAAGGCGGCTCCATCGTCAACCGTACTTCATGGCTGAGGGGCTGAGGCTCGGAAGGCTCACTTCTCCCAGGGAGCGCCCGGGATCTCCTCTGTTCCCTCTGTCCCCGCCTCGCTCACCGTCTCCTCCTTCCCTGGCTGGGCTCCCACTGGACTTTACCCGACAGGGAGGGGTCACAGGAGACAGGGCACGTTCTGGGGTCCTCCCAGGGAAGGCCCTGCAGCGGGCTTCTCTCCCGGGCCGCAGTCGACCAGAGTCCCTCCTGCAGTCTGGCCACCGCCCCGACCTCCACTCTGCCGTCGTCGGCTTGGCCACGGCCCGTCTGCGACAAGCCCTGGTTTGCTGAAAGCTGCCTGTGGTCCTCCTTATACGGAACCTTTGTAAACAATCCCTGGGGGAAGAAATCCCCCTCCTCAGATGCCCCAGGTTCCGATGGGCCTTCTGTTTCCTGTTGGAGCAGGACAGAGGAGAAGGAAGGGGAGAACTGGGGATCAGCGCAGCCCCGGGTTTCAGGCGCGGCTCCCCGCACACGTTCCCAGGCTGCAGGCACAGACGCGGCCCCACATCCCGCCTGCGGCAGCCGCTCCCATGGCTTAAATGCCCCCCGGGGCGAGGAGGTGAAGGCCGCCATAACGAAACATGCAGCACTGCCGGCGGTGCACATTCTTTCCTGACGCTTTATTTTAATGATTTCAAGGCCTAAAGCCTGGTGCCAAATAAGCTGTTTAATTAAAAACCTGAAACAAAGGAATTCAACTTTCCAACGTGAATCGCAGCATGCCAGGCCTCCCTGTCCATCACCAACTCCCAGAGTTCACTCAAACTCACATCCATCGAGTCGGTGATGCCATCCAGCCATCTCATCCTCTGTCGTCCCCTTCTCCTCCTGCCCCCAATCCCTCCCAGCATCAGAGTCTTTTCCAGTGAGTCAGCTCTTCACATGAGGTGGCCAAAGTACTGAAGTTTCAGCGTTGGCATCATTCCTTCCAAAGAAATCCCAGGGTTGATCTCCTTTAGAATGGACTGGTTGGATCTCCTTGCAGTCCAAGGGACTCTCAAGAGTCTTCTCCAGCATCACAGTCCAAAAGCATCAATTCTTCGGCGCTCAGCCTTCTTCACAGTCCAACTCTCATATCCATACATGACCACAGGGGAAACCATAGCCTTGACTAGACGGACCTTAGTCGGCAAAGTAATGTCTCTGCTTTTGAATATGTTATCTAGGTTGGTCATAACTTTCCTTCCAAGGAGTAAGTGTCTTTTAATTTCATGTCTGCAATCATTATCTGCAGTGATTTTGGAGCCCCCCAAAATAAAGTCTAACATTTTTTCCACTATTTCCCCATCTATTTCCCATGAAGTGATGGGACTGGATGCCATGATCTTTGTTTTCTGAATGTTGAGCTTTAAGCCAACTTTTTCACTCTCCTCTTTCACTTTCATCAAGAGGCTTTTTAATCTGAAACAAAGGAATTCAAGTTTATAACCAATATTGGGGGAACATAAGTATCATTTATATGGAAAAGACTCAGACATGAAATGCAGGATAGGAAGGGTGTGATGATCGTCAGATTCTAGGCGTGGTGATGAGGTGATCAGACATGCACAAAAAGAAGGACTTCTTTCAAAAATGAAAACTGCCGTGTGGATGAGTGACTGGTGAGGATAAGGCATGATCTGCTTTGTTCCAGCCTTGGAACATCGTGTCCAACATGATCAGACTGTTCCAGCCTTGACAGCTTGTTAAAGAAATGAATATTTCCCTCATTTGGTAACTCCTATGTATATATTTTTGCCCTCTGTCAGGTGTTTTCACACATTTTGTCTCACTTAATCTAAATGACAGTATTAGGAAGCAGGTGCTATTGCACTTGTTTCTAGAGGAACAAACAGAGCTAAGAGAGAAGGCTCACTGGTGGGGTGGCGCAGAGCCAGGAAGCTGATGAACCATTTTCAAATCCAGGTTTTCTGAAAGTGTACCTTCTTTAGCCACAAACAGAAGAATATGAAAATACTTCTCTGAGAAATAAAGATTTAAGGAAACCCATTATAAGACGGTGTAATTACATTTCTCTGCCGTGGGACAAATATCTCCCTGAAACATGAAAACTGAGCAGCTGCTAAAGGTGCAGTTCATGCGAGAGTGGTTAGTCATCCTGCAGCCCCACCAGGAACTCTCCTGGACGCGGCCACAGAGAAAGGGTGCAGAGCTGCCCGCCACGGGTGCCTATCCTCAGGCATGTCCTGTCATGCGAGCCAGATGCTTGGACACTGGTGGAGGCCCACTCACAGGTAACAATTCAAGGTGCTTATCCAGAGGAACGGGAGCTTGGCTTTGTCCCTTGAGGAGAATCACGTGAAACAAGGGCTTTCTGGGCAAACACTGACTGGCTCCTGAGATAAACTGTAGATCCTATGGGCAGCATCTTCATGGTGTTTCCAGTCTATTGTTTTCCTCGGTCACCAGGGCTTCCGGTCTTATCCATCCGTCCTTGTAACAGATCTCTGGGTCTCAGAGTTTGTCAGTCTGTGAACTTAAGGGCCTATTTCATCTTCATTGGGACGCTACTTGTTTGAACTCTAATGCAGAAGCCTTGTGCTCGGAAGACTCCTTTCTCTCTTCTGCATGAATGCCTCTTGTTCTCACTCATTCCCAAGCCAAAATCTAGACTGTGCTCCCTCTCATCTTAAAGAGAGATAAAACCTCCTGAGTCTCTGTGTACCCTTCTCCTCTGTACATCTTTGCTTATCATTGCAACAAGCTCCTTAATCTTCTCTTAGGAGGATTATTTTTTCATTTTAAAAAATTTGGATACAGTTGATGCACAATATTATGTAAGTTACAGGGTATAACGTGGTGATTCACAATTTTTAAAAGTTACGTTCCATTTATAGTTACTTCAAAATGCTGGTTATTTCCCTGTGTTGTATAAGACATCGTTGCAGCCTATTGATTTTATCCATACGATTTTCCAGCCCTTATTTCACCCCTTCCTCGCTCCTCTCCCCACTGGCAGCCCCAAGTTGCTCCCTGTATCTGTGAGTTGTTGTTGTTGTGTGTGCTAAGTTGTGTGGTCAGTCGTGTCCCACTCTTTGCAGCCCTGTGGACTGTAGCCCGCCAGGCTCCTCTGTCCATGGGATCCTCCAGGCAAGAACACTGGAGGGGGTTGCTGTGCCCTTCTCCAGGGGATCTTCCCGACCCAGGGATCGAACTGTGTCCCTTATGTGTCCTGCATTGGCAGGCGGGTCCTTTACCGCGCGTGCCACCTGGGAAGCCTGTTATAGTCACTAGCTTGTTTTACTTTTTAGACTCTGCAGATGTCATACCTTACAGTATCTGTGCTTCTCTGCCGTATTTAGCTGCGCGTAACAAGGACTTGGCCTGCTCACGCTGGGCTTGCCTCCAGTCTCTCCTGCGTCTCCCCCTCTCTTCAGCCCCATGGGCCATCCTTGTGGGCCCTGGTGGGGTTTCTCCGTTCATTCTCATTCCTAGGTGCTCTTACCCGACACTTTTGCTTTAATATCATCATCTGCTCGTGACGTTCCCCCGCCCCACGGTGATGCCTCAGCCTCATTCTCCCCTGAGCTCCAGACCTCCAATTCCGTCTCCTAATTCCATCTCCGTTTGCACGTCTGCATGTCTTCGTTTGCATGTCTTGCTGTGACATGACTGAAAAGGCTCCCGTTACCTCCCACTCCAACCAGCTCTCCCCTCGACGGCCCATCCTCTGGTGGCCAAAAACTCGGGCCAAGACCACGGAGTTCTCCTTGGTCGAGTTTTCTCGCATACCACGTTCAATCCCTCAGCAAGTCTTCCCACCGCGGCTTTGAAACACACCCAGGTCCGGACTGTCTTGCTCCTCCTACCCGTCTCCTCCCACAGGACACTGGCATCTCTCACCTGGTTACCATGGTAACCTCCTAACTTGCCTCCCTGCTTCCAGCCATACTTCCTGTGGTGCCTTTTGCAGCAGCCACAGTGATCTTTTTAAACATGAGCCTCCTACTTACTCCTCTGTTCAAAACCTCCACTGCCTTCTCATCACCATCAGGAGGAAAACCAGATTCATCACTGTGATCTTCAGGACTTGAAATCTGCCGGCCCTGCCACAAGCCTCAGCCACCTGGGCACCTCTCCCGGCTCCCTCCCTGCTCCCCCCAGCAATCTTTCCCCCAGCGGGGGGAAAAAAAAAAGTTCACTGGGCTCCTCTCCTGTGCCAGGCCCACTAGGCTCCGGGGATGGGAATTTGGGGATGGGAATTTAGATCTGAATGGGGGATAGAGGAAGACACACCTACGCATGAGAGCAGGTGGGGGTGTCTGCGGTGAAGGAAACAGCAGAGATGCAGACCCAGAGCAACAGGAGAAGACATTTCAGCTCAGGTGAGAAGAAAGCATCAGGGCACAGACTCACCAGGGATGCATGAGGAGCCCTGAGAGAGGGCAGAGCTGATTCATGGCGGGGCCTCACCGACCAGGTGGGTCTCTTCCTGGTGGGCAGGTGGGCAGCAGGATTCTCCCTCCTGGACTGTGTAAAGCCCCAGGTCCTGGGACAAAGTGTAGATGAGGGAGAAATCCTTAAGAGAAGGCAACGCTAGGTCACAGATTCTTTGTCCTTGGGCTTCACCCCTCACCAGACGATGCTGTCTGTTCTTTTAGGAAGAGACTGCAGTATCACAAAATCCATAAAACTCACAGCAAATACAGGCAATGGTCCCTCTGAGAGCAGGAATCCTACTGTGAAAGACTAGCAATGATGGTCAAGCAATATTTATACATTTTCCTGCCTCCTACCAGTCAGTAGCTTTTTAAATGTATTATTTAGCTCTATCCCTGACTCATGGATTTTGATTGCTTTTTGTTCATCAGAGAGCCCCATTTCCTTCTCACCTGAATATCAAAAATAAAATAAACAGAATACATTTATCTGTTCCTCTTCAGTCCTGTTCCCATGAAATTAAATAACTTCATCTGAGACCAGTTGACTTTCAAAGGAATTCTTTCAAAGAAATAATATTTGGATGTATTTGTTGCTTTTAAAACAATTTCTTAAGCAAACAACCACTCTAACCTTTTATATTATCTATAGGTGTTTTGAAAAAAAGTTTTATAATATAGGTCAATAACCTTGATACAGAATTATGTTTTTTATCTATATCTAGGACATTTTTTCATCTGAATTTTAATAGATCTTATCTTTTGTTGTGGTTCAGAGAGAGTAGATGAAAAAGAAGGTTTATAAAATTCACAAATCTGAGACAGCAAGTTTATTCATTCAACAATATTTGCTAAGCAACTCTTGTAATCCAGGCACTATTATAAACCAAAATCCCCCTTGTGTGTGTGTATAAGTTGCTCAGTCATGTCCGACTATGTGAGACCCCATGGACTATTGCCAGCCAGGCACTTCTGTCCATGGAATTCTCCAGAAAGAATATTGGAGTGGGTTGCCATTACCTTCTCCAGGGGATCTTCCTGACCCAGGAATAGAACCCAGGTCTCCTGCATTGCAGGTAGACTCTTTATTCTCTGAGTCATCAGGGAAGCATGTTTACACAAAACTTATATGTACTTTTTTTTTTTTTTTTTTTTTTACAGCATACTACTTCCATTTCTTGAGCCAAAAAGATCAGTTTAGTCAGTTCAGTCGCTCAGCCATGTCCGACTCTTTGCAACGCCATGAATCGCAGCATGCCAGGCCTCCTTGTCCATTATCAGCTCCTGAAATTCACTCAGACTCACATCCATTGAGTCCCTGATGCCATCCAGCCATCTCATCCTCAGTCGTCCCCTTCTCCTCCTGCCCCCAATCCCTCCCAGCATCAGTCTTTTCCAATGAGTCAACTCTTCGCACGAAGTGGCCAAAGTACTTCAGCTTTAGCATCATTCCTTCCAAAGAAATCCCAGGGCTGATCTCCTTCAGAATGGACTGGTTGGATCTCCTTGCAGTCCAAGAGACTCTCAAGAGTCTTCTCCAACACCACAGTTCAAAAGCATCAATTCTTCAGCACTCAGTCTTCTTCACAGTCCAACTCTCACATCCATACATGACCACAGGAAAAACCATAGCCTTGACTAGACGGACCTTGGTTGGCAAAGTAATGTCTCTGCTTTTGAATATGTTATCTAGGTTGGTCATAACTTTTCTCCAAAAGAATAAGCATCTTTTAATTTCATGGCTGCAGTTATCATCTGCAGTGATTTTGGAGCCCCAAAAATAAAGTCTGAAACTGCTTCCCCATCTATTTGCCATGAAGTCATGGGACTGGATGTCATAATCTTCATTTTCTGAATGTTGAGCTTTAAGCCAACTTTTTGACTCTCCACTTTCACTTTTCTCAAGAGGCTTTTTAGTTCCTCTTCACTTTCTGCCATAAGGGTGGTGTCATCTGCATATCTGAGGTTATTGATATTATTCTCGGAAATCTTGATTCCAGCTTGTGTTTCTTCCAGCCCAGCGTTTCTCCTGATATACTCTGCATACAAGTTAAATAAGCAGGGTGACAATATACAGCCTTGACATACTCCTTTTCCTATTTGGAACCAGTCTGTTGTTCCATGTCCAGTTCTAACTGTTGTTTCCTAACCTACATATAGGTTTCTCAAGAGGCAGGTCAGGAGGTCTGGTATTCCCATCTCTTGAAGAATTTCCCACAGTTTCTTGTGATCCACACAGTCAAAGGCTTTGGCATAGTCAATAAAGCAGAAGTAGATGTTTTTCTGGAACTCTCTTGCTTTTTCCATGATCCAGCAGATGTTCGCAATTTGATCTCTGGTTCCTCTGCCTTTTCTAAAACCAGCTTGAACATCTGGAATTTCATGGTTCACATATTGCCAAAGCATGGCTTGGAGAATTTAGAGCATTACTTTACTAGCATGTGAGATGAGTGCAATTGTGTGGTAGTTTGAGCATTCTTTGGATTTGTCTTTCTTTAGGATTGGAATAAAAACTGACCTTTTCCAGTCCTGTGACCACTGCTCAGTTTTCCAAATTTGCTGGCATATTGAGTGCAGCACTTTCACAGCATCATCTTTCAGGATTTGAAACAGCTCAACTGGAATTCCATCACCTCCACTAGCTTTGTTCGTAGTGATGCTTTCTAAGGCCCACTTGACTTCACATTCCAGGATGTCTGGCTCTAGGTGAGTGATCACACCGTCGTGATTCTCAGGGTCATGAAGATCTTTTTTGTACAGTTCTTCTGTGTATTCTTGCCACCTCTTCTTAATATCTTATGCTTCAGTTAGGTCCATGCCATTTCTGTCCTTTATCGAGCCCATCTTTGCATGAAATGTTCCCTTAGTATCTCTAATTTTCTTGAAGAGGTCTCTAGTCTTTCCCATTCTGCTGTTTTCCTCTGTTTCTTTGCACTGATCGCTGAAGAAGGCTTTCTTATCTCTTCTTGATATTCTTTGGAACTCTGCATTCAGATGCTTATATCTTTCCTTTTCTCCTTGGCTTTTCACTTCTCTTCTTTTCATAGCTATTTGTAAGTAATTGATTATTAGATACATAGGTAGATATGTAAATGTATGTGTGTATGTATATAGGTATAGATGATGCATGGATAAATAGGTAGATAGACAGATGGATCCTCATTTATTCCTTTCATTCTCCACTGTTTTCAGCACCTATTGGGCTTCCCAGGTGGTGCTAGTGGTAAAGAATTTCTCTGCCAATGCATGAGACTCAAGAGACATGGGTCTGATCCTTGGGTTGGGAAGATCCCCTGGAGGAGGAAATGGCAGCCCACTCCTTTATTCCTGCATGGACAGTTCCTGGCTGGCTACAGTCCATAGGGTCACAAAGAGTAGGACATAACTGAGCAGATGAGCGTGAGCACACATATCTTGATTATAATCCCGAAGGGGGATTCTGTATATTACAGAATGCAGACAGACAAATGGGATTCAACAAACTGTGTAAACAGAGGGGGACACAGGTCTACAGGGCTGAAGGCCCAGCGGTCCGTCTAGGGACAATCGGCCACTGTGCATGGCCTGATCACATTAGACAAGTGTGGGAGTGACTGTGAAACAATGTCGGTCAGAGAAGGGGCCCAAGAGAAGGGATATGATTTCTAAGAAGTGCCACTTCCCTGGAATTGAGTTCGGTGTGATGGGGCAAGCCGGGTGACTGTGAAATCTCTCTCAGCTCTATGTGTCTGTAGTGAGGCACACAGTGCCTCTCCCCCAGAACTGGAAACAGTTATTTTCTTGGGCTTCAAAACCACTGCAGATGGTGACTTCAGCCATGAAATTAAAACAGATGCTTGCTCCTTGGAAGAAAAGCTATGACAAATCTAGACAGTGTATTAAAAAGCAGAGATATTACTGTGGTGACAAACGTCCATCTAGTCAAAGCTATGGTTTTCCCAGTAGTCACATACAGATGTGAGAACTGGACCATAAAGAAGGCTGAGAACCAAAGAATTGATGCTTTTGAACTGTGGTGCTGGAGAAAACTCTTGAGAGTCCCTTTGACTGAAAGAAGATCAAACCAGTCCATTCTGAAGGAGATCAGTCCTGAATATTCATTGGAAGTACTGATGCTGAAGCTGAAGCTGAAGCTCCAAACCTTTGGCTGCCTGATGGAAAAGACCCTGATGCTGGGAAAAAATGCAGGCCAAAGGAGAATGGGGTGGCGGGGGATGAGACAGAGAAACCGCATCACAGACTCAATGGATATGAATTTGAACAAACTCTGGGAGATGGTGAAGGACAGGGGAGCCTGGCGGGCTGCAGTCTATGGGGTTGCAAAGTGTCAGACACAACTTAGTGACTGAAAACAAGAACAACCAGAATTCACGTCCACCTGGAAACTCAACAGGACCTTACTGGAAACTGGCTGTAAGTAAGTTACAGATCTTGAGATGAGATCATCCTGAATTTAGGATGGGCCCTGAGTCCGGAGACTGATGACTGAATGATACCAGGAGAGGACCCACGGGGAGGCAGAGAAGAGGAGTGAGAAGAACAGGCAGGGTGGAGGCTGCATCTCCAAGTCGGGGCGCCTGGAGGATTTCCAGAGCCACCAGAAGCTGGGAGAGGCATGGCGCGCATTTTCCTCTGGAGTCTTCCTGGCTTTCTGGTTTCTAATCTCCAGACTGTGAGAGAATACAGATCAGCTGTTTAAAGGCACCAGTTTTGTGATCATTTATTGAGGCAGCTCTAGGAGAATAATCCAGCAGCTTCAGAAAGTAAGGTGCTTTTTATTCTTCTGCCTCTCTGGTTGAACACAAAGAGATATGGCTTGAATAGACCTTCATCGCTGGGAGAAGCAGAGTCTGTGTCGGTTTCTTGCAAATACAGTAAAACAGTGTCTGACATTCGGAGGCTTTTGTAACCTCACTCGGTCTCCACTTCCGCACCAGCTTCATGAGAATAACAGTACCGAACGCCGTGGGGTCTGCCACCTAACCGCGGCTGCGGTCGCCTCTCTGATTGATCGTGTCTGGTAGAACCACATGGAGAGGGGTCAGGTAGCCGAAAGAAGGGGATGCTGTTCCCAGAGAGAGAAAAGCAAGCCAGCAGATGTTAGCTGCATGCCACAGGTATCAGCTTTTTGATCAATGAAGTAACCTAACATGGATATTTAGAATATCTAGGCATGTTAACAACATAAAGATAAATGAGTGATAATTACTACATTTAAGAGAACATACACATAATTTGTGAGAACATACCTGTTGATTATTAGTGGCTTTTAAAAATTGTCTGCTAAATATACACGCTTCTTAACCATTTGTTCTGGTGTCATGCAACAGATATGCAAGTTGACAGGACGGAAAACAGAACTTTGGGTAAAGCCAGGAGGGGCTGACGCTCCTGGGGACCATGAGCAGGGTCCTGAAAGAAAGGGAGCTAGTGAGCAGAGGGAGGCTGAGATGCTTTGTCCTCAGAAGGGAACCTGGAGAGGACAGGATGCTGTGCCTGGCAAAGTAGCTTTGGAATTCCGATCCAAGGAGGAGAATCGAGTAGCTAGAGTTTCCCTGCAGAACCATGTGTACGGTTGACTGGTTTCATCCTCTTCCTGGGCCAGCTCATTGACCTCAACAGAGAGCTCTGAATTTGGCTTTGCTTTGTATGTTTCCATTGCTTGGAAGCTGGAGGTCCTCCAATATAGGAGGAATTGCACCTTTTTACCGATGTGGAGAAACACGGTATCCCAAGGGCTCTGTGCTGACCATGAGGGAGCACTTGCTGAAGTCAAATGGCCACATCTGCTTCTGAGGGTCAGGAAGCTCGCTGCTGGCGCTTCCGCTCTTTCTTAGAGGAAGCTGGAGCTGTGATTCGGCTGCCTGAGGGCTGCTGATGAATAATAGAATATGTCTCTCTTCGGGTCCTTTTTTTCTTATCATATTAGACAGACATCATGGAGGGTCCCAGCATCTGGGCATCCCTCAGTGTTCTTTTTCTCCTCTCTTTGTATTTTGATCTTGTTAAGTATATTGAGCAGCCCCTGACCCAGCTGGCCGCAGTCAAGAACAATTCTGGGGCTTCCCTGATGTTTCAGGCTGATTTCTTTTTAAAGGAGTGATCTCCACTGATGGAGAAGGCCTTTGTCTCAACTCAAGTCTGCTCTCAAATCGTTTTAACTAAATACTGTGTTGGATGTAGATACTAAAGTTGATAGTGTTGAATGTATGCACAGATGGGATCAACCAGCGAAAGGACGATGGAAGAATAAATAGCCATCATTTTGAGCGAAAGGACAGAGAGAAACCCAACACTGAGGATGAGGAGAGGGGTGATTTCACAGAGATTTCTCATTGGCCGATGCACAGTCATCTCAAAATGAAGCACAACCCAGGGCACAGATCCGGGTGATGGGCGTAGATGCACTAGTACCCAGGACCAGGGTCTGGGACCAGTCACCTCCTCAGAAACACCTGGCTATATGCATCCCTGAACAAGACCAGGTTCTGCTTGGAATCAAGAGTAGGGAGGGATGAGATTTAGATTTGGGGTAAATGCGTGCATGCTCAGTCGCTCAGTTATGTCCAACTCTCTGTGACCCCATGAACTGTAGCCCACTAGGCTCCTCTGTCCAGGGGCTCACCAGACAAGTGGGTCTGAGTGAACTTCGGGAGATGGTGATGGACAGGGAGGCCTGGCGTGCTGCAATTCACGGGGTCGCAGAGTCGGACACGACTGAGCGACTGAACTGAACTGAACTGAACAGCCCTCAGGGAGAAGGAGAAGAAGAAAGAAGAGAGTGACAGAGGATGAGATGGTTGGATGGCCTTGCCGACTCAATGGACGAGTTTGAGCAAACTTGGGAGATAGCGGAGGACAGGCAAGCCTGGCGCGCTGCCGTCCATGGGGTGGCGAAGAGTCAGACAACCTAGCAAGTGAGGAACAACAGCCCTCACGCTCTTTAAACATAACCGCTCCTCCACACACGCCACTAAAAACAAAAGGAAAAAGACACTCTAGTTGCAAAACAAACGTTTCGCTAGCACCAAGTTTAGAAGTATGTGCTGGTGTGTGGCTTGGATCAAAAGATTCAATGAATAAAAACTGTGAATGAGAATGAATAAATGCGGCTGCCTTCCAAGTATAGACCAAAGTGTAACGGGCCTCATTTTTTCTCCTTTTTCTGTTTTTTAGAACCATAGAGCAGTTATTATTTATTCAAAATATTTAGCTTTTGGTGTAGACATTAATTGCATTAACCTAAAAAATTATGTTTGAGTTACAAATGGTTACTTAAAAATAGCTTGAAATTTATTCTCCAGAAAGGCAAGTTCAAGAAATCATTTCTAAAGCAAACACCTTTATTCTATGTAGTTTTTATGCAATGAGCTTTCAGTTTTGTGTGTGTTGTGTGTTCAGTTGCCAAGTTGTGTCCAACTCTTTGTGATCCCATGGACTGCGGCACGTCAGGCCTGTCGCCACCATCTCCCAGAGTCTGCCCAAGTTCATGTCCATTGAATTGCTGATGCCATTCAACCATCTTATCCTTTGTGGCCTTCATCTCCTTAGTTATTAGGTTAAAATTACTTTAAAAAAGGATAATTCATACTGTAAGTAAATTCCATGCTTCTCTCTGGAGAATACTAAGAAATAATGCTGTACTATACCTGTGTGTGTGGGGTGTGTGAGTGTGTGTGTGTGTGTGTGTGTGTGTGTGTGTGTGTGTGT
>SJYC01119084.1:0-117184 GCA_006408675.1 Madoqua kirkii
TTGGATCTCCTTGCAGTCCAAGGGACTCTCAAGAGTCTTCTCCAACACCACAGTTCAAAAGCATCAATTCTTTGGTGCTCAGCCTTCTTCACAGTACAACTCTCACATCCATGCATGACCACAGGAAAAACCATAGCCTTGACTAGACGGACCTTAGTCGGCAAAGTAATGTCTCTGCTTTTGAATGTGCTGTCTAGGTTGGTCATAACTTTCCTTCCAAGGAGTAAGTATCTTTTAATTTCATGGCTGCAGTCACTATCTGCAATGATTTTGGAGGCCCTCCCCCCAAAAAAAGCCTGACACTATTTCCACTGTTTCCCCATCTATTTCTCATGAAGTGATGAGACCAGATGCCATGATCTTCGTTTTCTGAATGTTGAACTTTAAGCCAACTTTTTCACTCTCCTCTTTCACTTTCATCAAGAGGCTTTTTAGTTCCTCTTCACTTTCTGCCATAAGGGTAGTGTCATCTGCATATCTGAGGTGATTGATATTTCTCCCGGCAATCTTGATTCCAGCTTGTATTTCTTCCATCCCAGTGTTTCTCATGATGTACTCTGCATAGAAGTTAAATAAGCAAGGTGACAATATACAGCCTTGACATACTCTTTTTCCTATTTGGAACCAGTCTGTTGTTCCATGTCCAGTTCTAACTGGTGCTTCCTGACCTGCATACAGATTTCTCAAGAGGCAGGTTAGGTGGTCTGGTATTCCGATCTCTTTCAGAATTTTCCACAGTTTCTTGTGATCCACACAGTCAAAGGCTTTGGCATAGTCAATGAAGCAGAAATAGATGTTTTTCTGGAACTCTCTTGCTTTCTTCGATGATCCAGTGGATGTTGGCAATTTGATCTCTGGATCCTCTGCCTTTTCTAAAACCAGCTTGAACATCAGGGAATTCACGGTTCACTTATTGCTGAAGCCTGGCTTGGAGAATTTTGAGCATTACTTTACTAGCATATGAGATGAGTGCAATTGTGTGGTAGTTTGAGCATTCTTTGGCATTGCCTTTCTTTGGGATTGGAATGAAAACTGACCTTTTCCAGTCCTGTGGCCACTGTTGAGTTTTCCAAATTTGCTGGCATATTGAGTGCAGCACTTTCACAGCATCATTTTTTAAGATTTGAAACAGCTCTCCTGGAATTCCATCATGTCCACTAGCTTTGTTCGTAGTGATGCTTTCTAAGGCCCAGTTGACTTCACATTCCAGGATGTCTGGCTCTAGGTGAGTGATCACACCGTCGTGATTCTCAGGGTCGTGAAGATCTTTTTTGTACAGTTTTTCTATGTATTCTTGCCACCTCTTCTTAATATCTTTTGCTTCTGTTAGGTCCATACAGTTTCTGTCCTTTATCGAGCCCATCTTTGCATGAAATATTCCCTTGGTATCTCTAATTTTCTTGAAGAGATCTCTAGTCTTTTCCTATTCTGTTTTGTGTTTTTCCTCTATTTCTTTGCCTTGATCACTGAAGGCTTTCTTACGTCTCCTTGCTATTCTCTGGAATTCTGCATTCAGATGCTTATATCTTTCCTTTTCTCCTTGGCTTTTTGCTTCTCTTCTTTTCACAGCTATTTGTGAGGCCTCCCCAAACAGCCATCTTGCCCCCTTTTTTTTTTTTTTTGCATTTCTTTTCCATGGGGATGGTCCTGATCCCTGTTTCCTGTACAGTGTCATGAACCTCATTCCATAGTTCATCAGGCACTCTATCTATCAGATCTAGTCCCTTAAATCTATTTCTCATTTCCACTGTATAATCATAAGGGATTTGATTTAGGTCAGACCTGAATGATCTAGTGGTTTTCCCTACTTTCTTCAATTTGAGTCTGAATTTGGCAATAAGAAGTTCATGATCTGAGCCACAGTCAGCTCCTGGTCTTGTTTTTGTTGACTGTATAGAGCTTCTCCATCTTTGGCTGCAAAGAATATAATCAATCTGATTTTGGTGTTGCCCATCTGGGGATGTCCATGTGTAGAGCCTTCTCTTGTGCTTTTGGAAGAGGGTGTTTGCTATGACCAGTGCGTTCTCTTGGGAAAACTCTATTAGCCTTTGCCCTGCATGAATTCATTCCGTATTCCAAGGCCAAATTTGCCTGTTACCCTAGGTGTTCTTGACTTCCTACTTTTGCATTCTAGTCCCCTATAATGAAAAGGACAGATAGTTTGTTCTAAATCTGGGATATTTACTCAGGGTGGAAGATTCCTGGGGCAACATTTTACAATGAAAGTTCTGGAGTTATTCTTCTTGGAGGAGAAGCACTAGAAAGAGTACATGACTGATGCCTGTGACAGGACCACTTCCGGTGACAATTCTAAATGAAAAACCTGATACACCAAATGGCAACAGAAGCAGGGCTGGAGAAGGAGAAACCGAGAGTCTTCTTTCATGCACATAAGCAAGATATTACAAGGGGCCTCTATAAGTTGGATAAACGCATTTTTCAAGTTACCTAGCAAATTTCCAGACACAGACAAATGAATTTTTAATAAATAGAAAGAAATATCACTGGGTAAATGGTACGATGTGATTCAGCCCAGACAAGACCAAACCACTGCCTAATGTAAAATGCACAGGCTGTTCCGGGAACATGTACATATCTGATCAACAAGAGAATAAATCACACCTCTCTTATGTATGACACTCATAGGCTGCAAAAGGCACAGTTTGATTCGATGATTTCATTAAAGTCTGGGTAGCTAAAGGTAAAAAAGCAATTAAACCTACTCAGAGGCACCATCCTTAGGGAACTAAATGGTGTGAGGGAAGGGTAGAATGCTTTGAAACCGGTGGAATGCTTTAAAAAACAAAAGCTCTCTGAGCTCCCCTTTTCACGGAACGTTTCTGGAAAGGACATACTTCCACTGGACTAGGCTGAGTGCCGTGTGGGGGATGCTGGGGGAAGCAAACCAGTGATGGTACTGAGCCGCTGTCCTGTAATGCTCCTGCAGCTGCTGAGCCGGCTGCTCTCCCAGCTCCTGCCTGTGCCGGAGTCTAGGAGGCTGTAGGCAGTTGGCATCCTCACTATAGCAAGATGCCATCTCATTCCTGAGAGCTGGGGAAGCATTTACAGACACTCCTGGCCCAGGTCGTGGTGGGAGCAGAGATGGTCAGGGAGAGCCGAAAGAATGAAACTGGGCAGGACCCCTGCCCCTGAGTCCTCTACCTGCCTCTTGTCTGTAGAAAAACTTGAGCCTCCAGACCTTTCCCACGTTTCAAAAAATACATTTAATCAGATAAATAAGAAAATATAGAAATAAGGGAAAACAGTCAAGCAAAACAAACAAACAAAAAATAATAGTTTAGTCACTACACAAAGTCAGGTACCTTTAACTGCTTCTCAAGGACTATAGATGATATTCTGAGCCAAGTCCTTTGAGCTGTTTTGTAGATACTGAGACCTCCATCAGGTGGGAAGAGTTAACTGTGTGCTGCCCACAAACGTGGAGACCCCAGACCAGTTGGAACCAGTAGGTTGATGATGCTGACTCCTGATTGTGTGTGATGAGTTGATCAGTCGTGTCTGCCTCTTTGTGACCCCATGGACTGCAGCCTGCCAGACTCCTCTGTCTGTGGGGATTCTCCAGGCAAGAATACTGGAGTGGGTTGCCACATCCTCCTCCAGAGAATCTTCTGGACCCAGGGATTGAACCCAGGTCTCCTGCATTGTGGGAAGATTCTTTACTGATTGAGCCTCTTTACTGATTGAGCCACCACTGAAGCCTAAGAGTACTGGAGTGGGTAGTCTAGCCCTTCTCCAGGGGATCTTCCTGACCCAGGAACTGAACTGGGGTCTTCTGCATTGCAGGTGAATTCTTTGCCAACTGACCTATTAGGGAAGCCCAACTCCTGATTACCTCACCACCAACCAATCAAGAAGAATGTCCACAAGCTGATCTTCCCCCCACAACTCCTCTTCTGTCTTTAAAAACCTTTTCCTGAAAGCCATCAAGGAGTTTGTTTCTTCTGAGCTCTAGCTGCCTGGGCTCCTTGCTTGGCACCTGCAATTAACCCCACACTTTGCTTCAGCACAACCCTGTGTCCATAGATTGGCTTTACAGCACTCAGGCAAGTGGACCCAAGGAGAGGCATTCCCAAACAGATGCTCAGTGATTAAAAAAAATTTTTATTTAACAAAATGAGACTACCAGTCCATCCTAGAGGAGATCGGTCCTGGGTGCTCATTGGAAGGACTGATGAAGAAGCCGAAACTGCAATACTGTGGCCACCTCATGCGAAGAGTTGACTCACTGGAAAAGACCCTGATGCTGGGAGGGATTGAGGGCAGGAGGAGAAGGGGACAGAGGATGAGATGGCTGGATGGCATCACTGACTCGATGGACATGAGTTTGGGTAAATTCTGGGAGTTGGTGATGAACAGGGAGGCCTGGTGTGCTGTGATTCATGGGGTCGCAAAGAGTCAAACACAACTGAGCTACTGAACTGAACTGAAGATTCCCTTCAGATAACATGTGCTCCTGTCTGTTCTCCTGCATTTTCTAGACGGATTGACCTGGGTCACCTGCTATGCCTGGGCAACTCACATCTGAGTCCTGGCTTCAGACATACAGCAGAGATTTCTTCCCCATCTTGGGAGGGGCCTTCCTCCTTTAGACAAGGTGCTGAGCTGAACAAGAGAAATGGGGTGGGAACGCCAGGCTGAACACACCCGGCCGAAAGCATGGGTGCAAATACAGTGTGCTCATTTTCACAGTTATGTTATAAAGGCTTAATACACTTCAGGGCTCAGAGTACCAGCCAAAGCCATGCACACATATCCTACAAAAAGCTTGTCTTCTCTTTTAAATGGCTCAGAAAGGCATTACACAAGACTTCCAGAATAGCTGTTATTGTTCAGTTGCTCAGTCATCATTTGACTCTTTGTGACCCCAGGGACTGCAGCCCACCAGGCTTCCCCATCTTTCACCATCTCCCAGACTGTGCTCAAACTCATGTCCATGTCAGTGGTGCCATCCAACCATCTCATCCTCTGTCGCCCTCTTCTCACCTGCCCTCAGTCTTTCTCAGCATCAGGGTCTTTTCCAATGAGTTAGTTCTTCACATCAGGTGGCCAAAGTACTGGAGCTTAAGCTTTAGCATAAGTCCTTCCAATGGATATTCAGGATTGCTTTCCCTTAGGATTGATTGGTTGGATCTCCTCGCAGTACAAGGGACTCTGAAGAGTCTTTTCCAGCCCCATAATTTGAAAGCCTTCTTTATTGCCCAAACCTCATATCTCTACATGACTACTGCAGAAACCATAGTTTTGACTACATAGACCTTTGTCAGCAAAGTGATGTCTCTGCTTTTTAATATGCTGTCTAGATTATTCACAGCTTCTATTCCAAGGAGAAACTGTCTTTTAATTTCCTGGCTGCAGTCATCCTCCATCGTGATTCTGAAGCCCAAGAAAATAAAATCTGTCACTACTTCCACTTTGTCCCCATCTACTTGCCATGAAGTAAAGGTACTGGGTGCTATAACCTTAGTTTTTTGAATGTTGAGTTTTAAGCCAGCTTCTTCACTCTCCTCTTTCACCTTCACCAAGAGGCTCTTCTCTTTCTGCTGTTAGAGTGGTATCCTCAGCATAGAGTGGCTGTAAACAGAGGGTTTGAGGTCTGTCAGGGGGCTTACTGCTCCACCAAACCAGGCTGATCTGTGTCTGCTGGGGAAGAGGTGTACGGTGTGAGGTCTGCAGATGTTCAGGAATAAGGACATTGACCAGCCATGGAATGAGCCCAGCGCTGATAGTCCAGAGATCTGCTCTCCAGCCCACAAGCTCTCAGCCACTTTCAAATAATCACACAGCCCCCAGATCTGGTTTATCCAGTTGTACGGCGAGACCACTTCCAGTTTAACCTCCCACGGTTTTATCAGACGCTGGTTCTTCTCTGAGATTGAAATCGAGGCACAACCAAGAGATGCACCTTTGTGTCTCAAATGCAGATTAAAAGCCAACCAAAAGCCAAGCGTCCTGACCTGGGGAGGGGATATCAAGTGTGTGGTCCAGCCAGAGCAGGGCATGATGGAGACAGCTCGAGAGGGGGACCCCACTGGGAGAACTGCATCACAGGACATTGCTGTCCCCCGCCACACACATCGGGCAGGCCAAGTGCATCATCTTTAAACACTAAAGCCTGTTGACAGGTGTTGATGGAGACCGGGCCAGAGTTCTGCAGTGGGGATGGGTCACCAGGCACAAGCGATATCTCCAAAATCTCCAGAGATTCTAGGAGCTTGCTTTGAATTCGAGCTGCCGTGGAAACAGAAGCACTGCCGTGGAAACAGAAGCACTGTGGAGGCAAGGATCATCCTTAAAGCTTACAATGAATTGCACTTCTTAGGTAACTAGGCTGTGCTGTGCTGAATGACATGTCAGCCTGTACCAGCAAACATGATCAATGGCTTATGTAGCACCACAGATGCAAAGAAATGGTACTCAGCTAGGACATGTCGGCCTGATCCTTTCCTAAACGAGGTTCCTATATTAACATCTCATGCTGGATTTTTATCTAAACCCTTGGTTTCCATTTCGCCATCAGACAACTGAAATCCTCCAGGGTCTTTCCACTGGAGGCTGTGCTGGAACTTTGATAAATGATGCCTCCCACCTGATTTTGCACTGGCATCAGAGATTCATCATCTCCATTTATCATCTGTCTCCTGCTGTCAGAGCTGACTTGTTCCTTGCTTGGGTGCGGTTTCCCCTGTGCCTCGGGAGTGGTTTACAGACAGTGGGGCTGTGCTGCACCCGAGACGATGGAGAGAGAGGACCACGCCAGCCAGCTGCCCCACACGTGGCCCCGGAGCCCGGCTCAATGGTCCTTAGAGACGACCTGCACCCCCACCCCGCCCCGGAACCAGGCTCACTGGTCCTTAGAGATGACCTGCACCCCCACCTCGCCCCTGGAGCCAGGCTTATGGGTCCTTAGAGATGCTCACCATCCCTACCAGAGCCAGGCTAACTTGTCCATAGAGATGACCTCTCCCTACCCCTCACCACTGGAGCCAGGCTCACTGGTCCTTAGAGACAATCTCCACTCCATCAGAGCCAGGCTCACTGGTCTTTAGAGATGCCTCTCCTCCACCACCAAATTCTTAACCAAATTCTTATTGGTAGCAAATGCCAGCACAGAAGCCTGCCTTGACACCTTCCCAGTGTCCTCTTTTCCCAACCCCAGCTGGATTGAGTTGAGAAAACCAGCCTCCAGCCAGTGTTCAGAGAGTGTGAGGCAGGGATGGAGCGCCATCTCTCGGTGGGTGCCGTGTGGGAATGGAGCCCTGGGTGGCTCTGGAGGGGCTCTACGACACAGAGGTCAGTCCTACTGTGGTCGCCAAGTCAAGGGCAGGGCCCTGGCCAGGGTAGAGACAGCAGGTAGCTTTCAGGAAGCTTTCCAGCACGTGGCATGTCCCATCCTCCAATGGACGCGTGTTCAGAGGCACCAGCTTCCTGGGGTTGAGGATGTGTGTGGAGAAGGTTGTAGGAAGCTGCTATAGGGGTTACCTGGAGGGCTGGGGCAGGGATGGGGGTGGGAGGGAGGCGCAAGAAGGAGGGGGGGTATGTATACACACGACTGATTCACCTGTTGTACAGCAGACACTAGCATTGCAAAGCAACAACGTGTGTGTGTCAGTCCTCAGTCATGTCTGGCTCTTTGCAACCCCGTGGACTATAGCCCGCCAGGCTCCTCTGTCCACGGGGATTCTCCAGGCCAGAATACTGGAGTGGGCTGCCATGTTCCTCCTCCAGGGGATATTCCTGAGCCAGGGATTGAACCCAGGACTCCTGCATTGCAGACAGATTCTTTACTGTCTGAGCCACTAGGGAAGCATTAAAGCAATTATACTCCAATTTTAAAAAAGACAGCCAGCCAGGCAGAGCCCACAGTGACCCAGCAGGCACTGCGCTTTGTCTCTGAGCCTCTCAAGAGCTGCTGTCTGTGCTCCCGGCCAGGAGCTGGGCCTCAGCGACATTAGACACCCGAACTCCTTTGATTCCGGCTGCTTCCTGTCAGGGAGCCCAGGCCCTGAACAGTGCTCATCCCCTCCCTGCAGCTAGCTGGCCTGGCTGTGAATGCCCCCGCCTTGCCTTGAACAGGACTGAGGGTGGCTCTGCTCAGGCAGCGATCAGGGGCCCAGAATCCTCCCTCCCTGCCGGCCCGCAGCACATCGCCCACCAGGCCCCCAGGCACAGAGACCACTTGATGCATCTGCAGGGCCACCGTGTGCACAGGCCTGGGTGATGGGAACAGGGCACACTAGACACGCAAAGAGCATCCCAGTCGGGACAGTCAGTGGTCATGTGTGGATGTGAGAGTTGGACCATAAAGAAAGCTGAGCGCCGAAGAACTGATGCTTTTGAACTGTGGTGTTGGAGAGGACTCTTGAGAGTCCCTTGAACTGCAAGGAGATCCAACCAGTCCATCCTAAAAGAAATCCATCCTGAATGTTCATTGGAAGGACTGATGCTAAAGCTGAAACTCCAATACTTTGGCCACCTGACGTGAAGAGCTGACTCATTGAAAAAGACCCTGATGGTGGGAAAGATTGGGGGCAGAAGGAGAAGGGGATGACAGAGGATGAGATGGTTGGATGGCATCATTGACTCAATGGACATGAGTTTGAGTAAACTCTGAGAGTTGGTGATGGACAAGGAGGCCTGGCCTGCTGCAGTCTATAGGGTCACAAAGAGTTGGACACGACTGAGAGACTGGACTGAACTGAACTGGGACAGACTCAGGGGTTCATTCCTCCATCCTGCATCGGCTGCACGAGGGACCCAGTAGCCTGAGGGCGCAGTCCTTACTGCAGGAATAGCCTTCTCTGTCTCATCTCAATGGGAGTAGAGTGTTTTCCCAGCCCGGGCTTGGCTGTGCGCTTTTCCCTGGTGACTCCGATGCCCCAATGCAGTGGGCAGAAACGCTTTGCATCTGGTGGTGGGTGAGAGGTGCTGCTTGCTCACCTGGCCCCGAGAGCTGTGCTGTGCACTGCGCGTGTGGCTGTGCTCCAGGAGGGCGGGCTCTGCTGTCAAGTCCCAGGTGGTGCAAGGAGCCAGGGCCCTGCCCCATCCCTCACTGAACTTCCCTCCTGCCTGGACGTGCTTTCTGCAGCGCTCGCTCCTCTGCAGCACTGATCAGCGCCCTCATCCTGGGCCCGCTCCAGTCTGACATCCTCCCCGCCATCAGTGTGATGTGGGCTTTGGTGGTAAACCCATGCACCCAGGGGCCAGAGCGCGGGGCACACGTGTCTCGGGCAGCATCTGGAGGAGCTTTGTCGCTCCCTAATTTCCTTCCTCTCCCTGCTATTAAAGTAGCTTTCTTTGGCTTCTTTGGGCATATAATTCAGTTCAGTTGCTCAGTTGTGTCCAACTCTTTGCGACCCCATGGACTGCAGCACACCAGGCCTCCCTGTCCATCACTCTCTCCCGGAGTTGCTCAAGCTCATGTCCATTGAGTCGATGATGCCATCCAACCATCTCATCTTCTGTCATCCGCTTCTTCTCCTGCCTTCAATCTTTCCCAGCATCGAGGTCTTTTCCAATGAGCCAGCTCTTCCCATCAGGTGGCCAAAGTATTGGAGTTTCAGCTTCAGCATCAGTCCTTCCAAGGAATATTCAGGACTGATTTCCTTTAGGATGGACTTGTTGGATTTCCTTGGGCATATAATTGATCCAAGCTTATTGCAAAAAAAAATTGAGCAATACTTAAATAAACATTGCTTACAAAGGTGGAATCATTTGAAATGTGAAAACTGTCATTATCACGAGGGGGACCATCTTTTCACAGAAACCTCTTTACACAGGGCTTCCTCTTTCTGCATTGTCTTAGAACTGGGGAGCCAGAGGGCGTGGCTCGGGGGGCTCCAGTGTGAAAAGCAGAGGGTGAGCAGGCTGCCCCCGGGCTTGAGTCCAGGTCAGCTGCCCTCTGCCAGTCCCTCCTGCCCCCCTCTGATCCCTAACTCCCTTCTTGAGACCCCAAGCAACTCCTCCACTTGTGAGTCCAAAGAACAAGGACGTGTTCCTTTCTAAGGGCAGGTGCTGAGCTGGGCGCTGGAAGGAAGGGCTGGAGGGGCCAAGCTCTAAGCACCCCATTGATGAAGGTCCAGGATTAGAGGTGATCCTGCTGGGGCTCCAGGGGGACCCCACCCTCCCTCCCAGATTCCCTGGTGCCCCGCAGTGGTCAGTATTGTTCCAGCTGCATCCTGGGGTTAGGTTAAAGAGAGGGTGAGATGCTTCCCTGACAGAACCTGGCAACATGAAGCCATCTGTCTTGGCTCCCCCAGCCCCAAGGCACCCCCCCTCCCTATCAGTTAGTCCCCAGAAACACCCCAGTTCCAGCATCAGAGCTGCTGATTCACCACTGTCCTTAGGGCGACAGTCATGGCTAAAACCTCAGGATTCAGACTCTGGAGGGTGTCCAGCAGCCTTGGGACTTGTCCTCTGTGAGTTCAGACCCATTATCCTCACATTTTGCTCCAGAGCATTGCATCTACAAAAGTCTAATAAAGTCAACTCCCTGTGGGGACCAAGGGAGAAGGCAATGGCACCCCACTCCAGTACTCTTGCCTGGAAGGTCCCATGGACGGAGGAGCCTGGGAGGCTGCAGTCCATCGGGTCGCTAGGAGCTGGACACAACTAAGCGACTTCACTTTCAATTTTCACTTGGCAACCCACTCCAGTATTCTTGCCTGGAGAATCCCAGGGACTAGGGAGCCTGGTAGGCTGCTGTCTATGGGGTCACACAGAGTCGGACACGACTGAAGCGACTTAGCAGGAGCAGTGGGGACCAACACCCGTAATGACAGGGTAGGGTTTTACAGCTCTTAGCGCGTGGGTTTCCAGGACCCAGACACAGACTGGAAGAGGACTGGGAGCGGGGCTCCAAGGAAGTGAGGGTGCTGGACTGGCCCAGAGATGCTGACTCGTGGAGTGAGTTCAGCTGAGCCCTCCCCCCGATCCCCCAGCGGAGCTGTCAGCCTAGGTGATCCCTCAAGTGACCACCACTGGAAGTGAGCTAGTGGGCCTTCAAGCACACCTAGGGGGTGCTGTTTGGGCAGAGCAGTGTTTTCTGAAGCCAAGGGAATCACCAGGCATGTTAGACTGCCCAGGATGCTTAACAAGGCAGCACAGGAGGCACGGCTTAAACAGCTGACGTTTATTGCCCAGTCTGGCAAAGAATCCTCCTGCAATGCAGGAGACCAGGGTTCCATCCCTGTGTCAGGAGGATCTCCTGGATGAGGAAATGGCACCCCACTCCAGTATTCTTGCCTGGAGAATTCCACGGAGAGAGGAGCCTGATGGGCTAAAGTCCCTGGGGCCACAGAGTCAGACACAACTGAGTGACTAACACACTGGAGGCTGCAAGTCCAAGGTCAGGGTGTTAGAAGTTTCCTCCTTTGAGGATAGGATCTGTTCCTGGCCTCTTTCCTTGACTTTGTGGTCTCTTCATCTTTCTTCTATGCATGTCTGTCTCTGTGCCCAGATTTCTACTTTTTATAAGAATATCAGCCATACTGAATTAGGGCTGTGATTCTGTGATATTGTAACCAGAAATTTACATTTGGTCTTCATCCCTTGTACGTGCACAGAGCTCCTAGAATGCTTGGAATTTCCTATGTGATGAGAACAACAGAGATGTCCTCTCTTAGTCAGGTGACTTTTGGAAGCACCTAAGAATGGGGGCTGGTTGTCAGGGAACCCAACCCCGTGATTTGAAGTTGGGATTTTCAGTCCCACTTGCTGACTTCTGGGGTGGAAATGAGGAGCTGGAGATTGAATCCATAGCCAATGGTCAGTGATTTAACCAGTTACATCTATGTCATGAAGCTTCCATGAAAATCCAAAAGGGTCAGGTTGGTGAACACCTGGGCGATTGCTGCCTGGGGAGCGCATGGGAGCTTGTGCTCTTCCTCCTAGCTGCCCTAAGCATCTCTTTCATCTGGCTATTCCCAAAGTGTATCCTTTTTATAATAAATCAGTAATCAAGCGAGTAAAGCGATTTCCTGAGTTTTGTGAGTGATTTCAGCAAATTGATAGAACCCAAGCAAGAGAGTTCCAGAAAAACATCTACTTCTGTTTTATTGACTATGCCAAAGCTTTTGACTGTGTGGTGGAAAATTCTTAAAGAGATTGGAATACCAGACCACCTAACCTGCCTCCTGAGAAATCTGTATGCAGGTCAGGAAGCAACAGTTAGAACTGGACATGGAACAACAGACTGGTTCCAAATAGGGAAACGAGTATGTCAAAGCTGTATATCGTCACTCTGCTTATTTACCTTATATGCAGAGTACATCATGAGAAATGCCAGGCTAGATGAAGCGCAAGCTCGCATCAAGATTGCCGAGAGAAATATCAATAACCTCAGATATGCAGATGACACCACCTTTATGGCAGAAAGCAAAGAAAAACTAAAGAGCCTCTCAATGAAAGTGCAAGAGGAGAGTGAAAAAGTTGGCTTAAAACTCAACATTCAGAAAACTAAGATCATGGCATCTGGTCCCATCACTTCATGGCAAATAGATGGGGAAACAGTGGAAACAGTGAGAGTCTCTATTTTGGGGGGCTCCAAAATCACTGCATATGGTGTATGCAGCCACAAAATTAAAAGACACTTGCTCTTTGGAAGGAAAGTTATGGCCAACCTAGACAACATATTAAAAAGCAGAGACATTACCTTGCCTACTAAGGTCCGTCTAGTCAAGGCTATGGTTTTTCCAGTAGTCATGTATGGATGTGAGAGTTGGACCATAAAGAAAGCCGAGTACTAAAGAACTGATGCTTTTGAACTGTGATGTTGGAGAAGACTCTTGAGAGTCCCTTGGACTGCAAGGAGATCCAACCAGTCTGCTCTAAAGGAAATAGTCTTGAATGATCATTGGAAGGACTAATGTTGCAGCTGAAACTCCAATCCTTTGGCCACCTGATGTGAAGAACTGACTCATTTGAAAAGACTCTGATGCTGGGAAAGATTGAAGGTGGGAGGAGAAGGGGACGACAGAGGATGAGATGGTTGGGTGGCATCACTGACTCAATGGACATGAGTTTGAGTGAACCCTGGGAGTTGGTGATGGACAAGAGGCTTTATGTGCTGCAGTCCATGGGGGTTTAAAGAGTCTGACACAACTGAGCCACTGAACTGAATTGAACTGAAGGCTGGTGTTCTGGGAACCCCCAATCTACAGTTGACTAGAAGCTGGCAGAGCAGCCTGGACTCGTGATTGGCATCTGAAGTGAGGAGGGGGGATGGTCCTATAGGACTGAGCCCTTACCCTGTAGTATCTGGCGCCCCTTCCAGGTAGAGAGTGTCAGAATGGAATTGAACTGTAGGATATGCGGTTCGTGCCCCAGGCTTGCTTTGCTGTATGGAGTTAGTCTTGCAGGGCTTGCCTTAATGACCTCATTTTAACTAATTACATCTGTGATGACGCTCTTTCCAAATAAGATCCCATTCTGAGGTCATGAGTGCACAGGACTTCAACATAGGCATTTTACTGAGATTTTGTTCAACCTGTCACACCCAGGAGTGAGCCATCGCAGGTGACACCCCACAGCTGGCCGACAGAGAAGGCATCATGATAGTCAGCTCCGCAGCTTTGCTGAGAGCTTAGGAAATTCCTGAGTTGTCTAAATTTTGTTTTCATTATGTGGTTGAAAGCTCTAAGCTTTGTCAAATCAGGAAAACCCTGGCTGGCTGGTATTTCTGTATTACTGACATTTATCCTATCATCTAACAGAGATGGACCATGAAAGTGCATGTTAATTCAGTCAATTCCCTATTTTTTCATTTCTGAATTTGTCTTCTCTCCATTTCCCACTTGAGCTTTTAGAAAACTGTTTTATTCTCAAGCCTTATAATGTAAAATTTCATGTTTCTTATTTTATAGTTTTCTCAAGTGCACAAGAAAACAGGTTTTAAATTTGACCTTTAGAAGTGATTTTGAAGGGACTTCCCGGGCAGTCTAGAGGTCAAGACTTTGCTCTTCCAGTACAGAGGAAGTGAGTTGGGTCCCTGGGCAGGAACTAAGATCCCACATGCTGTATAGCCAAAAACTAAAATAAATAATGTGTACCGCTTGAGAAGTTTCCAATAGATTTATCAAGGTGCAGTCAATATATAATATTAAAGTGTACAGTTTGATAAATAAAAAATGATTTTTACCATGAAATTACTGTTTATTTTAATAAAAACTCAGATTATGTCATATGATATTCTCAAAGCACCGTGATGTCAAAATTTCTTAGGAAATTCACTTACAACGAAGTTATTCAGGGACCTTCATTACCTTGCCTACTAAGGTCCGTCTAGTCAAGGCTATGGTTTTTCCAGTAGTCATGTATGGATGTGAGAGTTGGACCATAAAGAAAGCCGAGTACTAAAGAACTGATGCTTTTGAACTGTGATGTTGGAGAAGACTCTTGAGAGTCCCTTGGACTGCAAGGAGATCCAACCAGTCTGCTCTAAAGGAAATAGTCTTGAATGATCATTGGAAGGACTAATGTTGCAGCTGAAACTCCAATCCTTTGGCCACCTGATGTGAAGAACTGACTCATTTGAAAAGACTCTGATGCTGGGAAAGATTGAAGGTGGGAGGAGAAGGGGACGACAGAGGATGAGATGGTTGGGTGGCATCACTGACTCAATGGACATGAGTTTGAGTGAACCCTGGGAGTTGGTGATGGACAAGAGGCTTTATGTGCTGCAGTCCATGGGGGTTTAAAGAGTCTGACACAACTGAGCCACTGAACTGAATTGAACTGAAGGCTGGTGTTCTGGGAACCCCCAATCTACAGTTGACTAGAAGCTGGCAGAGCAGCCTGGACTCGTGATTGGCATCTGAAGTGAGGAGGGGGGATGGTCCTATAGGACTGAGCCCTTACCCTGTAGTATCTGGCGCCCCTTCCAGGTAGAGAGTGTCAGAATGGAATTGAACTGTAGGATATGCGGTTCGTGCCCCAGGCTTGCTTTGCTGTATGGAGTTAGTCTTGCAGGGCTTGCCTTAATGACCTCATTTTAACTAATTACATCTGTGATGACGCTCTTTCCAAATAAGATCCCATTCTGAGGTCATGAGTGCACAGGACTTCAACATAGGCATTTTACTGAGATTTTGTTCAACCTGTCACACCCAGGAGTGAGCCATCGCAGGTGACACCCCACAGCTGGCCGACAGAGAAGGCATCATGATAGTCAGCTCCGCAGCTTTGCTGAGAGCTTAGGAAATTCCTGAGTTGTCTAAATTTTGTTTTCATTATGTGGTTGAAAGCTCTAAGCTTTGTCAAATCAGGAAAACCCTGGCTGGCTGGTATTTCTGTATTACTGACATTTATCCTATCATCTAACAGAGATGGACCATGAAAGTGCATGTTAATTCAGTCAATTCCCTATTTTTTCATTTCTGAATTTGTCTTCTCTCCATTTCCCACTTGAGCTTTTAGAAAACTGTTTTATTCTCAAGCCTTATAATGTAAAATTTCATGTTTCTTATTTTATAGTTTTCTCAAGTGCACAAGAAAACAGGTTTTAAATTTGACCTTTAGAAGTGATTTTGAAGGGACTTCCCGGGCAGTCTAGAGGTCAAGACTTTGCTCTTCCAGTACAGAGGAAGTGAGTTGGGTCCCTGGGCAGGGAACTAAGATCCCACATGCTGTATAGCCAAAAACTAAAATAAATAATGTGTACCGCTTGAGAAGTTTCCAATAGATTTATCAAGGTGCAGTCAATATATAATATTAAAGTGTACAGTTTGATAAATAAAAAATGATTTTTACCATGAAATTACTGTTTATTTTAATAAAAACTCAGATTATGTCATATGATATTCTCAAAGCACCGTGATGTCAAAATTTCTTAGGAAATTCACTTACAACGAAGTTATTCAGGGACCTTGTTCAGTTGAGCTCAGTTCAGTCACTCAGTCATGTCCAACTCTGTGAACCCATGGACTGCAGCACGCCAGGCCTCCCTGTCCATCACCAACTCCCGGAGATTACCCAAACTCATGTCCATTGAGTCAGTGATGCCATCCAACCATCTCATCCTCTGTTGTCTCCTTCTCTTCCTGCCCTCAATCTTTCCCAGCATCAGGGTCTTTTCAAATGAGTCATCTCTTCATATCAGGTGGCCAAAATATTGGAGTTTCAGCTTCAGCATCATTCCTTCCAATGAACACCCATGACTGATTCCCTTTCGGATGGACTGGTTGGATCTCCTTGCAGTCCAAGGGACTCTCAAGAGTCTTCTCCAACACCACAATTAAAAAGCATCAATTCTTCGGTGCTCAGTTTTCTTTATGGTCCGACTCTCACATCCATACATGACCACTGGAAAAACCATAGCCTTGACGAGAATGACCTTTGTTGGCAAAGTAATGTCTTTGCTTTTTAATATGCTCTCTAGGTTGGTCATAACTTTCCTTCCAAAGAGTAAGCACTTTTTAATTTCATGGTCCCTTGTTAGCTGGGACCTTGCGTGAGGGTGAAGATGGTGATATATCGGACTTCACCCAATCCTCTGTAGCAATGTCATAAGAAGATGAAGCAGCAAGAGCAGTGGGCAAGCAGGTGGGAGACACGGGTTCTGCTTCCTGGTTGCCAGCCACTGAGCCCTAGAACGTGTTCTCTCCACTCTGTGTCTCCCTTTGCTGTCTTGGACCAGCAGTGGGAGCAAAGGTCCACATCCGTCCATCCAAGTGTGTTCCCTGAGGTGTCCCAGCCCTCCAGGGAAGCGATTCTGGCACGGCTTTCATTTATCACTGCTCATCATGGCTCCAATTCGACTGCAGGTGTGCCATGCATGGGGCCATCCTGGGGGGATTAGCCCTGAGCTGCTGAAAGGGGTCAGCTGGCCTCAGCACTCCCCAAGGGGCCTTTGACTCCCTGTCGGAGATCTGATATCTCTCACCCAGCCCGAGTCTGCCTTCTCAGAATGTGCCATTGATGGAAAACATCTGACTCCAAGAAATTAGTTCCTTTGCTGTTGTTCAGTTACTAAGTGGCGTCTGATGCTGTGACCCCAGGGACTGCAGCCCCCAGGCTCCTCTGTCTTCCATTATCTTCCAGAGTTTGCTCAAACTCATGTCCATTGAGTTGGTGAAGCCATCCGACCATCTCATCCTCTGTCATCCCCTTCTCCTCCTGCCTTTACTCTTTCCCAGCGTCAGGGTTTTTTCAAATGAGTCCTCTCTTCGCGTCAGGTGGCCAAAGTAATGGAGTTTCAGGTTTAGCATCAGTCCTTCCAACATTCAGGACCGATTTCCTTTTGGATTGACTCGTTTGATATCCTTGAAGTCTACAGGATTTGCAGTTTAAGGGACAATAAGTTCCTGGGGAACCCCAAACCAAGAAGGGAGTGTCCCTGGCCATTCTTGTGACTTGAAAGCGTCATTCACAGACTTGAGAGCAATAACTGTGTTACTAACTGTGGGCATAGGAGACCTGAGTTTGGCCTGAGGCAGTGAGAGGGGACATGGAAGGGGGCTCCCTCAGGTGGGAGTCCCAGAAAGAAGGCCCAGCATAGAAGCACCCGGGAAGGCAGGATACCGTGGCTAGGGTGTGGGTGAATGTCACCCCACACTGCCCACTCTGCACTGCTGAACAAGCCTGCAAGGCCTGCAAGCGGACAAGTGCCATTCACACCCCCAAAGTAACAGATGTCTTATTGAGCACTCAGCGCCCATGGGAGAATGACATCAATAAGAGGGGAGTGGAATGAGGGGACCCTCTGCTAGCTACGGAGGTGTTGGAGCACCTGTGTTAGCAGGCCATGAGAGCCTCCGTGCAGTGAATGGTCTGCTTAGTGAGCTAGTCACTTGTGAGCAGCGTGAGGATTAGAGCATCCGTACTGAAAACAGAAAGCTCAAGACAACCGGAAGTAGAGGGCTCGGTTGTGTTTTAGGGAGAAGAGGTCAGGCTCACAGAAACTAATATGATGCAGGCTTCAGGGACACATGAGCAGCATAGCTGTACCAGGCAACTTTGCAATCTTCTGTAGAGTGAGTTTCTTCCTTGAAGAAAGAGGTCAAATAGCCAGGTGTGAACAGGTATTTAGTTTCCTTTTTAGTTGCAGGTGTGGGTTGGAAGGACTGATGGGCTTTGTGACTCAGAGGAGCCCGTTCATGGAGACGTTGAAGACACCATTCCTAACATCTGCTCCATCTCGATCAAAGGAGACAGGTGGAGTATGAAGATCCTAGGATTTCAGTAGGGCTGGAATTTTCTTTGTGTTGGCGCAAAGGACATTGTGACTGCCTGAGACAGTCAGAAAAAGATGTAGTTGTTGCTGAGTAAAATGGCAGCGTTATTTTCCAGCTTTTAGCTGTTGGCCAATTCAGTGGTGAGACAAAAGGATCTTCCCAAGAGCAACTAGTGAGAATGAAAGAGTTTTCAGTTATTCTGTGACTGCTGCTGCCGCTGTTCCGTCACTGAGTCGTGTCTGACTCTGTGATCCTATGGACTAGCCCACCAGGCTCCTCTGTCCATGGGATTTTCCAAGTCGGAATACTGGCGTGGGTTTCTATTTACTCCTCCATATTCTGTGACTACGCTTTCCTTATTATTTAGCCTGTAGGTTGAAAGACAAGTCTTAGGTAGAGGTAGTTTGCATGTGTGAGGATGCATGCTAAGACCCCTCAGTTGTGCCCATCTCTTTGCGATCCTATAGACTGTAGCCACCAGGCTCCTCTGTCCATGGGATTCTCCAGGCAAGAGTTCTGGTGTGGGTTGCCATGCCCTCCTCCAGGGGATCTTCCTGACCCAGGGATGGAACCTGGGTCTTCTACACTGCAGGCAGATTCTTTACCGCTGAGCCCCTGGGAAAGCCCAGAGGTATTTTATCATACACCGAAGAACCAAGCTGAGAGCGCTGATGCTCCAGACTGATGCTGGCCGGTGGAGGCCAGATGCTGACGGGGAACCGCAGCCACCCCGGGGTGAGCCGAAGCTCAGATCCACGTGGCTGGAGGCACAAGGAGAAGCAGCCTGTCCTGCCAAGGACCTTCACCAAACGTCATGATGCAGCTGGAATCCTGCAGAGTCCTGCTTCCCCTTCCAGATGCTCTCAGCCGCCTCCGTCACTGTCCTGTAACTTCTCACTTGTGGGCTGTGGCTGTTCCTTGCTGTTTGATCTGACAGTTAATTTTAGAAGGTCTCAACCTGCTTTTTTTCAGCTTCATGTTATGAGAAAAATATGTAAGTTTGCAGGTGGAGAAAGTATATATGGTTCTTTTCTTGTGAAGGAAGAAAAGCAAATGGTAACCCATTACTTGCTGCAAGGAAATTGCTTGACCTTGGTAAGATTCTGGTTTCTTCTGTGTAAAGTGAGAGTATTATAATTACACCTGTATTTAGTGTTGTTAGCAGGATCACAGATAGCATTTTCAAGAAAATATTTTATGAGCTCTTCAGAATTCGACAGGTGTTTGACTTTACTTTCTCAGTTAAACCTTGATGGTTGAGGCTGGGTCTGGACTTTAACCTAACCCACCTGTTCTTCTATAGACTCTATCCTTAGGTTACAGCCACCCTCTCCGGGCAGACTCTTACCACTGAGCCACCTGGCAATGCTCTTGGCAAGTGCCAGTTTGTAGCTGATAGTGGTCTTGCCTCGTAGGAGAGCCGTGAGCTCTAAGGCGGGATCTAGTCTCTTGCACGCTACAGACACATCACGTTCATTCTTGGCAAAGAAGCTCTTAGGTTCTGGTGGTTCTCAAAGTAACTTGCTTCACTAAGAAGTCCATAGTTCCTTCTAGTTTTAAAGTTGCAAAGGCAAAGCCTTATACTTTCACTTAACTAATAACTAAGCAATATTTTCAGTAAAACACAAGATCACCGCGTTGGTGTCCCATCAGAAGCACTGCTGTTGTTGCGGCTGCTGAGTCTCTCAGTCGTGTCCAACTCTTGTGACCCCATGGATTGTAACCCACCAGGATCCTCTAAGTCCGTGGGATTTTCCAGATAAAATTACTGGAATGGGTTACTATTTTTCTCTCCAGGGGATCTTCCCGATCCAGGAATCAAACCCACATCTCCTGCATTGCAGGTAGATTCTTTACCTCTGAGCCACTGGGGAAGCCCCATCAAGGGCACTATTTCCATATAATTTGGGAAATCCCTTTGGTAGCAAGAATTTAAAAGTGGTGTCCTCACTAGAATTGAAATAATCCACACACTGGAGACAGAAAGATCTGAAGAGAATTGTTAGAAATAAGAATTCCCCAGGGAGATAGCCCTATTTCAATCTCTAGAAGATGAGATATTTCACAAAATGTAACTGTCTTTGGGGTCCAGAAACTCAGAACAAGCTTCAGACTCCAGACTGGCTTGTAGAATTGAGGTCCAGGTGTCTGTAATTTGAAGTAATTGGAAAGAATATAGGTCATGTGTGATATTGTGATTTATAATAAGAAATATACACTTGCTCTTCATTCTGGGTTCTGGCTCAGAGCTCTTAAAACCTTTGGGATTTCCTAAGTGATGAGAACAATAAAGTTGTCATTTGTTATGTCAATAAGGTGACTGTCAGGAAAACACCTAAGGATGGAGGCTGGTTGTCAGGGGACCCAACCTTGTGAATTACAGGGTTGGACCTTTCAGGTGGTAAAGAATCTGCCTCCCAGTGCAGGAGACGTGGGTTTGATCCCTGAGTAGAGTTCCATCCATGGGTAGGTTCCATCCCTGGCTAGAGAAGATCCTCTGGAGTAGGGCATGGCAACCCACTCCAATATTCTTGCCTAGAGAATCCCATGGACAGAAGAGCCTGGAGGGCTAGAGTCCATAGGGTCACAAAGAGTTGGACATGACTGAAGCAGCTCAGGCACTTTTCAGCCCCACCCCCTGACATCTAGTGAGGAGAGACAGGCTGGAGATTGAATCAGTCACCAATAGCCAATGATGTGATGAATTATGCTGTGTGACGAAGCCACAAGAAAGACCCAGAAAGGTAGAGTTTAGAGAGATTCCCAGCTGGTGAATGCATGGAGCTTTGGAGAGCATGTCTGGAGAAGACGTGGAAGCCCCACCCCTTTTCCCCCTGATTTGCCCTATGTATCTCTTCCATCTAGTTGTTCCTAAGTTATATCTTTTTTTATATATAATAAACCAATAATCTAGTAAGCAAAATGATTTTCTGAGTTTTGTGAACCACTCTAGCAAACTAATCAGACCCAAGGAAGGGGTCCTCAGGACCTCCAGTCTTTAGCAGATCAGTCAGAATGTTACCAAAAATGCAAGTTCTTGAGCCCAATGCACAGTGAGGCCAAACAATACCAAAACATCAGAGTTTGGAACAGAGAAAGGTTTATTAAAGGGCCATGCGAGGAGACAGGTGGATCATGCCATGGAAACCTCAGACTCCCTGAAAACTCTCAGCAAAGCCCTCGTCTAGGAAAGGTGAGGGAGGGGTGTGGTTAGTAGTGATGTTCCTGTAAATCTCTATCAGAAGAACATTATTCTCTGTTCTGACAGGAAAGGGCCAGGTCCCAAGGCACAGCTTTCACCCTCCAAGGTCCCAGTCCTGGAGTTTTGGCTTTGAGTCACTCAGTGTGTCCAGCTCTTCAAAACCCCATGGACTGCAGCCCACCAGGCTCCTCTGCCCCTGGGATTTCCCAGGCAAGAGCACTGGAGTGTGTTGACACTTGCTACCCTGGGGGATCTTCCTGGCCCAGGGATTGAACCGGCATCTCCTGAACTGCGCGTGGATTCTTTACCGCTGAGCCAACCCCAGTGCTGTCTAAGAGGGGGCAGGTCTCAGTTGGCAGCTCCCTCCGCCTCAGGGCTGGGTTCCCAGGTTCCGAGCAGCTGTCACGGGGAGCGAAGCAATGGGGGTTGGAGGGCAGTTCCCGCAGACTGCACCCCGGGCAGGCTGCCATTGCTATTAGGTCACAGGGACAGGGATGGGGAGAGGTTCACTGCTGTCTCAAGGCCTGGGCCAAGGCTAGTGGGGAACTCTGGGGAGGGCCCTGGAGCCCTGCAGGACACAGCCCCAAGCCTGTCCTCTGGACCACCCCAGTTCACCCGCAGGCCAAGGCCAGGGAACAGGCTGGAGGGCCTTGGGTAGGAGGCCTGACCCACCTCTTACCTCATTCTCCATCTCCCCACCGGCACTCTGCTAACTCTTGGCTGAATCCCCTCACTCACTGTCGCTCCTCCACTCCTCGGCAGTTCCTTGCTTGTGGGAGGGGACAACTATGGCCCCAACCAACGGCTGAGTGGGACCCGTTGCCTGGTAACAGGGTTCAAGCAGTGGCCTTCAGCACTGCCTGCACTCACTGTGCTCTATTATAAAGACTCCTGGGCTTGAGACTGGAGTTTGAGATTGGGGGTGGGGGGAGGCTTTAAGGTTGGTGGGGGGAGGCAGTCTTATAGGACTGAGCCCTCAGCTTGCAGGATCAGATGCTGCCTCCAGGTTGAAAGTAAAAGTTGCTCAGGCATGTCCGACTCTTTGCGACCCCAAGGGCTATCCAGTTCATGGAATTCTCCAGGCCAGAATACTAGAGTGGGTAGATCTTCCCTTCTCCAGGGAATCTTCCCAACCCAGGGACTGAACCCAGGTCTCCCACAGTGTAGGCAGATTCTTTACCAGCTGAGCCACAAGGGAAGCCCAAGAATACTGGAGGGTAGCCTCTCCCTTCTCTAGCAGATCTTCCCGACCCAGGGATGGAACCCAGGTCTCCTGCACTGTAGGAGAATTCCTTACCAGCTGAGCTACAAAGGACATCTCCAGGTGATGAATTCTAATTCAGAATTAAGGTAGATTACAGGAGATGTAGCTGGTGTCTGAAAATTGCTTGCTCACCTGGGAATGCCATCTTCTACCCTGACACTGGAATTGGGTGCAGAGTTATTTTACAATTGAATCAGAGCAGCTTGAGTTTTAGCGCCTGGCCAAGTTACCTACAAATGGGATTCAGTTCAGTTGCTCAGTTGTGTCTGACTCTGACCCCATGGAATACAGTATGCCAGGCTTCCCTGTCCATCACCAAGTACCAGAGCTTGCTCAGACTCATGTCCATCGAATCAGTGATGCCATCCAACTATCTCATCCTCTGTCATCCCCTTCTCTTTCTGCCTTCTGTTTTTTTTCCCCAGCATCAGGGTCTTTTCCAATGAGTCAGTTTTTTGCATCATGTGGCCAAAGTATTGGAGCTTCAACTTCAGCATCAATTCTTCCAATGAATGTTAGGACTGATTTCCTTTAGGACTGACTGGTTTAATATCCTTGCAGTCCAAGGGATTCTCAAGAGTCTTCTCCAACACCACAGTTCAAAAGCATCAGTTCTTTGGTGCTCAGCCTTCTTTATGGTCCAACCATCACATCCATATGTGACTACCAGAAAAACCATAGCTTTGACTAGATGAATCTTTGCAGGCAAAATAATGTCTCTGCTTTTTAATAGACTCTCTAGGTTTGTCATAGCTTTTTTGTCAAGGAGCAAGCGTCTTTTAATTTCATGACTGCAGTCACTGTCTGCAGTGATTTTGTGGCCCAAGGAAAAAAAAAGTCTGCCACCGTTTCCGTTGTTTCCCCATCTCTTTGCCATGAAGTGATGGGGCCAGATGCCATATTAGTTTTTGAATGTTGAGTTTCAAGCCGGCTTTTTCACTCTCCTCTTTCACTTTAATCAAGAAGCTCTTTCGCTTCTCTTTGCTTTCTGGTGTGCCCTCAGTCAAGTGATTTTACCTCTCTGTGTTGTTCTTCCAACCTTGGCGAGGCTCAGGCACGTGGATCACCTAGAGAGCAGACAGAATAGGAGGACGCTCTCATCCACACGGCCTCTCCTCTTTGCCAGGTGAGTGTAAGTGAAGGCTTGTTCCAGGAGTGTCTGTATGGGGACCAGGCAGACGGTGCTGGACGTGGGGCTGGCACACCACCACGGTGTCACAGTCCCATCACAAAGGCAGATCCAGAGATTAGGGAAATAAACTTCACTTCTTGATGGAAGGAGAAAAATCATATCGCAAAAGGACATAGACACAGGCAAAGAAATAAAAGCTAGTATCTTTGCAGGAACAACTTAATGCAAAATGTAAAACAACAGAAAACAAAGAATAAGAATTCTGGTCATAATTGAGACTTGAGAGGGTGAACAGCAATCAGCCTTGGCCGTGCTTCCTGAATCAGTGGCTCCGGGCATAGTCTGTCTCCCAATGCACTGACTACACTCTTCCAGAATTTAGGTCTTAGGAGAGCTCCCCTGCTGGTAAAGAATCCGCCTGCAATGCAAGAGACCTGGGTTTGATCCCTGGGTTTGGAAGATCCTGTGGAGAAGGGAACTGCTACCCACTCCAGCATTCTGGCCTGGAGAATTCCCTGGACTGTGTAGTCCAGGGAGTCGCAAAGAGTTGGATGTGACTGAGTGACTTTCACTTTCACTTTTACTTCCTGATGTGAGATTCTGCTCTCATACGTGTTCCGGCACGGTCCTTTTGATGCCCGTTGCAGATAATGGGAGAAGGATCTGGGAGGAGGTGGGGATGGAGAATCATCTGGCTTGGCTGTGTTTGAGTTTTCTCCACTTTTTCCCCAGCTGGGAATCCGTCTACACCACATGCTCCTCACTCCTGGTCTCAACAGGCTTGGAGTCCGGGGTGGACCAGAGTTGACCCAAAGGGCTCTGCTGCTGCTGCTGCTTAGTTTCTTCAGTCGTGTCCGACTTTGTGAGACCCCATAGACAGCAGCCCATCAGGCTCCCCCGTCCCTGGGATTCTCCAGGTAAGAACACTGGAGTGGGTTGCCATTTCATTCTCCAGTGCATGAAAGTGAAGAGTGAAAGGGAAGTTGCTCAGTCGTGTCCGACTCTTCACGACCCCATGGACTGCAGCCCACCAGGCTCCTCCATCCATGGGTGATTCCAATACAAGGCCAATCCAATCTCAGCTTCTCCCCTCAAGGTGTAAGGATTCGAGGACCACCCTGGGGTCTCCCTTTGCTCCAGGAAAGCCCCCTGACCTCTCCCAGGGGCAGCTGTGGGGTCTCACCAATTTCTTAGGCCTGCGTCCGCCTGCTGGCTGCATGTTTCCCGTAACAGAGTGAACTGCCTGCCGAGTGGGTGCGGCACCCTCATCAGTCCACGCTTTTGTGTCTCGGCTGCCAAGAACCCTGGGAAGAACAGAGTGTAATGCCACCCCGGTGCTAGCTGGCGTTATAATCACGTGAGCTGTGGCATCTGAGAAGACATGCGCTTAAGGAAGCTCGGGCCTGGGCTGTGGAGCGTCAGCAGGTACCCCGTTGCTTGTAGCTGAGCCGTGCATTCCCATACGATGTTCTGATGCAAAGGAGAAGTAAAAGAGGTACACTTTGCTTGTCAACATTAATGGAAACAAACTCCAGTTTCATGTAAGAAGACGCTAGCATGTTGAGCAGCTATGATAGCAACAGTCTAATCTGCACACTTGCAGGTGACCACTGAATAAAATCAGAGAGATTTGTTTGGTATAAAAAAATATAGTTCATAGGAGATGCCTTCCTAATATTTGTCACAAAATTGAGGTGAGACAATAATTTTTTAAAAAAAGAGAACTGTAAAACCAGGAAGAGTATTGGAGGCATTTCTTTAAACCTGTGCGAGTTGGGATGACATTTCACCTCCGACGGAGACCTCAGCAGCTCCATGTAACAAGGAAAATTTTTGCTTGAAGCCGGGAGCTGTGTGTTACCTGAGCACCTCTCAGAGCTGGACAAGGAGCTCGTTAACCCTCACACCAAGCCGGTGAGCACGGAGGCAGGAGGCATGGCTATCGGCTTTACAGGGATGAACCAGCGAGATCCCAGTCATCACCCAGGGGCCCTGCAAGCGGCCTGATGCCTGCGTCCAAGGTCAAATGCTTTCCAGTTGTACCAGTGACGCGTCATCGCCAGAGAGGACGCGGGAGAGTGGATGAAAAAACAGCTCCAGTCAGGCTTTCGGGGCCCTGAGAGCTGGCACCTTTGGGGTCCACTGCACCCTGTTAAGCTACATATGAGCCCCTTGGAAGCAGAGACCTCTGGTCCTTCTCCATCAATCTGATCTTTTAAAGTGTAAGATCGGGGATTCCCTGGTGGTCCAGTGGTAAAGAATCCCCCTGCCAATGCAGGAGACCCAGTTTCCATCGCTGATCCAGGGAGAAGCCACACGCCACGGAGCAGCTAAGCCCGTGGGCCACAGCCACTGAGGCTGTGCTCTGGAACCTCAAGGCCGAAACTCCCGGGCCCCTGTGCCACGGCTCTTGAAGCCTGTGCCCCCGAGGCCATTCTCTGCAGCTGCAGGGAGAAGCCCGTGCGCCGCAACTAGAGCAGCTAGAGAAAGCCCGCATGCAGCAGAGGAGACCCAGCGAGCAGCCCAAATAAATACATGAATGAAATCTATTAAAAATAAATAAAATGTGAGACTCCAGAAGTGAGACTTTCCAAGCCAAGAGGAGTATAACTGATACTATTTTTTCTAAGAAAAAAGGCCGGCTTCTGCTTTCAAAGGCCACCTCGCTTGCTCATGTCACACAAGCATCTGGGACCAGCCCAGGGGCTGCGAGGTTGCCCCTTCCCACGGCTGGGGTGTGTTTGCCCCTGTCGGGGTGCTAGGGTGACCCCAGAACGGACAGGATGAGGTGCACCCAGTGAGGATACAGGGGACCCTAAGGAGGTGTGGGCGGGCCGCCTGCTGGGGCCTGGGCCCTGAATCTGCCAGGCCACTGATGCCTGCCTGCCCTCTCTGCTCAGAGGAAAGCCGTTCACCATTGTCCAGTTTGCCGTGGTGGGTCCAGCTCCCACGGAGGCTCTCAGGCTGTGCCAGGGGGCCTGGGACAGCCTCCGGGCTTCCAGGGCGGACGGAGGAGGGAGTCCCAGGCAGGCTGGCTTGTCAGAACCCATCCAGAGGGCCACACGGGGGAGGAGACAGCCTTGCTTTTCTGGTTTTTCTCTCACTGGTTGTGGGTGTGTGAGAAGAAGCAGGTGGATGGATGCTCTCTGGAGCACGTGGGCTGTGGGCAAAAGGATTCCTGCTGTGGAGACAGGACCATCCGTCCATCCCAGGGGCGCGTGTTGGGTTCACACTCCCTGTGTCTGTCTGCCTCCAAAGCTGGCTGGGTCTGCACTCACTCCAGATATTTCCCTGCCCTCATGGACGGTGGGCTCTGGACCTGCGCTATCTCTGGAGTAAGAAAGAGCAAAAAGATGTGAACATGTCCAGAAATACCATTGTCTAGTCATAATGATCCGTCTCTATCTCTGCCTGACCCAGGCTCTCCCCTTCTGTTTCTGAATCCCTTGATCTCCTTACAATGGTTTACAAAGTGTTTGAATGGAAGGATTAGACCAGCCAGTGCACAGGATACACCACAAAGTGCCTCCTCTAAGGCTAATAGCCTTCAGTGGGTTTTCTCTTCTTTATCCAAAAGGAAAAGTAAGTCGATCGGCTGCCACCTTGCAGCCCATGAAGCTGGTGGCTTCTCTGTGAATCCTACCTTCTCTCTTGGAACTGGAGGCAGTTTCCCGGATGTCAGGGATGGAGGGTGGGGTTTCCTACCAGCCCAGGGAATGGGGTCAGGAGGATGGTCCTACCGGCTCAGGGGTGAAGGGTGAGAGGGTAACAGGCAGGAGGGCCAGGGGTCTCTTTCTGTGATTCAGCAACAAACTGTCAGGGGGTTCCTACCAGCCCAGGGATGGGGGAGGGGGGAGGTTCCTACCAGCCTAGGAATTGGGGGTGGGGTCCTGCCAGCTCAGGGATGGTGGGTGTCCTACCAGCTCAGGGGGGGTAGGGGGTCCACAGACTGCAGCACGCCAGGTTGCTCTTCCTCCACTATCTCCTGCTCACCTTCATGTCCATTGAGTCGGTGATGCCATCCAACCGTCTCATCCTCTGTCTCCTCCTTCTCCTTTGGCTCAGTCTTTCCCAACATCTGGGGTTTCCTACCAGCCCAGGGAATGGGGTCAGGAGGATGGTCCTACCGGCTCAGGGGTGAAGGGTGAGAGGGTAACAGGCAGGAGGGCCAGGGGTCTCTTTCTGTGATTCAGCAACAAACTGTCAGGGGGTTCCTACCAGCCCAGGGATGGGGGAGGGGGGAGGTTCCTACCAGCCTAGGAATTGGGGGTGGGGTCCTGCCAGCTCAGGGATGGTGGGTGTCCTACCAGCTCAGGGGGGGTAGGGGGTCCACAGACTGCAGCACGCCAGGTTGCTCTTCCTCCACTATCTCCTGCTCACCTTCATGTCCATTGAGTCGGTGATGCCATCCAACCGTCTCATCCTCTGTCTCCTCCTTCTCCTTTGGGCTCAGTCTTTCCCAACATCAGCGTCTTCCCCCATCTCTGACTTCCGTGGCTTTTCTTTAGAGCTAAACCGGTCTTTTTTATTTCTACTTTTTTTCCTGTTGCTCTGCCCCGCTGCCAGTCACGTGGATTCCCAGCAGAGCCCTCCCTCAAAGGGAAGCAGGCTGGGGATCAGCTGGCGAGGAGGAGGCCTGGAGACGTGGTGGGCCGTGTCCTGGGAGCCTCGGAGGAGGCTCTGCTGACCACCTAGCTGAGCCGAGACCCATCCCCTGTCCTTGGCTGGTCCTTGGGCTGATCCTCGGGTTGCTCCCAGAGCTGTGTTAGTTGGGATTAGAGGGAGGAGAGAAGCCCCACACAAGTGCTTTCTGAAGTGTGTTAGTCGCTTAGCCCTGTCTGACTCTTAGCGTCCTCATGGACTGTAATCCACCAGGCTCCTCTCTGTCCATGGAATCCTCCAGGCAAGCATACTGGAGTGGGTTGACATCCCCTGCCCCAGGGGATCTTCCTGACCTATGGATTGAACCCAGGTCTCCTGTGTTGCAGGGGACTGTTTGCCTTCTGAGCTGCCGGAGAAGTCCTGAACAGAGAGACAGCTCCTAAGTCCAAAGTCCCCGTCCTGCTATTCTGAGAACCTCAATGGACAGGTTTCTGGAGCTGCAGCCTGCCTCAGCTGGATCGATGACGATAGTTGTGTGAAGTGGGGGTGGCTGTGTTCACTACCCCACCGCTAAGTGCTGTCAGCCTTTACTGGGGGAAAGACGCTGAGCGGAGAAAAGATCATCTTGCATCATGGACTGCAAGGAGATCCAACCAGCCCATCCTAAAGGAAATCAGTCCTGGCTATTCACTGGAGGGACTGATGCTGAAGCTGAAACTCCATTCCTTTGGCCACCTGATGAGAAGAACTGACTCACTGGAAAAGACTCTGATGCTGGTAAAGACTGAAAGTGGGAGGAGAAGGGGATGTCAGAGGATGAGATGGTTGGATGGCATCACCGACTCAATGGACATGAGTTTGAGCAACTCCAGGAGAGGGTGATGGACAGGAAGGCCTGGCGTGCTGCAGTCCATGGGTTTGCAAAGGGTGGGACACGAATGAGCAACTGAACTGAACTGACTGATTTTTATTAAGTTGTTTGGTACTGGATAGCATATTCATCAGATTATTCAATCTAAAATGTATTTCATTTCCTCAGCATGGCAGACAATTCCCTCTTTTTTACGATGGTTGAGGAATTTAATATTGAAGGGATTTCACTTGGCAGTTTGCATCTGTGAAAATTCATCTCAGAGCTGAGGTGCATAAAAGGGAGGAAAAGACAAGGCTGTTCAACTCAGCAAATGAAACAAGAAATCTTGCTGAGTCTCAGGAGTTTATATGTAGCGCAGAGCATGTCAATCAGAGCACCCCCCACCCCCTCGCGCCGAGAGCCCTTGATGCCCCGCCCCCACCTTTCATAGTAGCGAGAGCACATGCGCAGCCGTGCGGTTTAGCGGGAAGGATATAAGTTCGCAGATGAACGGGCTGATTTCTTTGTGTTCAGCTGACCGTTTTCAATGAGGCAGTAACTCCTGTCTTTCAGGGCTGCATAGAGATGCAGCAGAGTCAGGCTGGGCCGTGTGAAGGAGAGGCTGGGCCCCGCTTCCCCTGCGTTCTCAGTGTCGGTGCAAACTCGTGGCTTGCTTATACCTACCGGCCATGCTGGAGATGTCTCCACGGCTGCTCTTTGGAGTAACAAGGAATGGGCTTCCCAGGTGGCTCAGTGGTAGGGAATCCACCTGCAATGCAGGGAGACCTGGGTTTGATCCCTGGGTCAGGAAGATCCCCTGGAGAAGGAAATGGCAACCCACTGCAGTATTCTTGCCTGGAGAATCCCATGGACAGAGGAAAAAGTGTCAGACATGACTGAGCGCTTGTAAACACACACACACACACACACACATACACATACACCTGATGTACACAGAGGAATGAATTCCAGTTCAACAAACTAACAGAAAAATTCCTCTAAACGCTTTCAGTGTTGGGAGGGTTTGGGAGGTGTTGGAGAAAAAGGAATAATGGCAAAGTAGAGAGATGCACCACTTGTCTAATTGAAGGAAGCCTTGAAAACAGACTTGGGACCAGCATTTTAGGGTTTAGGTGATGAGCTGGACCATGTGACTTATTAACACTTTGAATGATCACTGTTGCTTTCCCCACTGAAGCAAATTAGATTTTTCTACCTTTTTTTTCTGTATTGAATGAAGACTTTTCTTTTCTCACTCAGAATATTTAACATAACTGCTAAGATTTCTTATTCCTAATAATAACTCTAAAAGCAGAAATACACTCTGATAAGTCCTTGACTTTTAAAACTTACAGTTGCTGTCAATGAATGGCATAGTCCCTAGCCCCCGCATTCTGCCTCCGTAAAGAAGTTATTGCTGATTCTGATCTTGTCCTTGAAATATTTCAGTTAATTAAAAGAATGCGAAGGAAGCCCATCTCTCCAGCTCGGTGCTGTTAATTACAAAGGTATTCAATATGCCAGTGCAAATGGCATTCTGCTAGTGCTTAATTAAAATAAATACAGAAATTTAAATGAACAAAACAGATTTTGGCACTGGTCTGCAGTTACGGGGCCAGATTTTGTGTGTGGATATAACGCCAGGGGAGGAATACATCTTACTCTTTGTTTTTAATGGATTGGCATCTGGCCAGAAGCTGGGCATGCAGCCTGCCGTCTCATCCTCCAAGTCTGCAGGGGTTGCCGGGCCCACCTTCCTCACCCCCACTCCCCTGGACTCCCCCACTTCAGCAGCTTCTGGGAAACACTGCAGATTTTAGCGGAGGAAAGAGAGCTTGCTTCTGAAGGGATCTTTCCTCAATACCAAGTGGGAAGAGCAGCATATATTTATTCCCACCTTTCAGGAGGAGCTCTGAGACGTCTTCCAGACAGGAACTCATTCACTTGCCCAGTCCCCTCCAGGCAGGCAGCTGGAAAGGGCGCCTGCTCCAGACTGCCTGAGCAGGAATTGGAAGAGGTGCCTGGAACAAACCCCTTTCTTGGGGTGCTGTCCCCATCCCCACCAATTCCATGCCAATTCCATGCCTCCAGGAGCGCATCTGGGGGTTGAGAGTTCACCTTTGCCCCATCCATCAAGGCGATGCTGATAATCAGCCTGATGCTGCCAATCGAAGGAATGAGATGTTTATTCACAGCTTCCCAAGTGTCTTAGGACCTCCGTTTGCATGTGAACAGTGACAGTGGTGTATCAGACTTCCTTGATGACGCCTAGTGGGGTGTATATGCCGGGACCTCAGGTTAGCGGGGTTGTGGATGTGGCCGCGACCCAACTGCATTTCATTATTTTTGTATACACCACAGCATTTATTCTAAATCAGCGATGTGCCTGTGTGCCCAGTTGCTTCAGTCATGTCTGACTCTTTGTGACCCTATGGACTGCCGTCCTCCAGGCTTCCCTGTCATTGAGATTCTCCAGGCAACATTACTGGAGTGGGTTGCCATGCCCTCTTCCAGGGGATCCTCCCAACCTAGGGGTGGAACCCACATCTCCTGTACCTCCTGCATTGCAGGCGTATTCATTACCACTGAGCCACCACGGATGCCCCAAACAGCTTTAATTCCATCCAATTTAAAAACTACGCTGAGTGCTTTGTCACAAGAATGAATTTTTTTTTTTTTTTTTTTTAGTTAGAAGTGATAGAAACTCAACAAGACTAGTCTGCAAGAAAGAATGAGTCACTGGGAGCTCCTGGATGGAGGAGCAACGAGAAGCAGAAATTCTGCGGGAGCTAGAGGGCGCAGAGCCCCGCAGACCCCCCTTGCAGCCCCGCTGGTCTGCCTCTGCCTGTGGGTCTGTCCCCCACCACGTTCCCCTCCTCCTCCCGCTGTCTCAGAGCCCCTGCCTCCAGCATCCTGGTGAATGAGGGCGCCTGTGCACTCAGGTTACAACTTCAGCCCCTGGAAGGGGACATGGGATGTGGCCTCTGGTCCTCAGTAACAAGAACAGTAACTGACCGGTGCCCGAATGGAGGCATCGAAGAGTTCCTTCTCAACTTGAAGTTTCAAGTCTGGGGATTTTGTGCCTCCATTGCAGGCCTTTCATGATATTTTCTGGGAAGAAATCTGTAAAATGAAGGGTCCAACTTGACAGGCGTGGGTCAGTCACATCCATGTTTCCTGGAAAAACAAGATTCTTCAATGATCAAATTCAGTATTTTTCAAATTACCAACCGGGGGGCAAAAATAGTGGCAATAAAACTGTGACATGAGTCATCAGGCTAATTATGTTCAGGGTGTCCTTTGTTGGAGGTGCTAGTGGTAAAGAACTGATGCAGGAGTCGTGAGTTCGATCCCTGGGTCGGGAGACCTCCTAGAGGAAAAAAATGGCAACCCGCTGCAGTGTTCTTGCCTGGGAAATCCCATGGACAGAGGAGTCTGGCTGGCTCTAGTCCATGGATTTGCAAAGAGTCAGAGACAACGGAAGTGACTTAGCATGCTCCTGGGGGCAGGGCAGCCACAGACATCGTCAGTTCTATGCCAATCGTTTGGGGAAGGAAGAAGGGTCCCTCAAGGGGTTGCTGCTCTCAGAAGAAGGGGCCGCAGATGATGGCAGTGAGAGATGCCCGTGATGATGATACGATACATGTGTGTTTGTTGCCCAGTGACATCTGACTCTTGGTGACCCCATGACTGTAGCTCGCCAGGCTCCTCTGTCCATGGAATTCCCCAGGCAAGAGTACTGGAGTGGGTTGCCATTCCTTCCCCAGGGGATCTTCCCCACCCAGGGGTGAAACCCGGTCTCCCGCATTGCAGGCAGATTCTTTGCTGTCTGAGCCCCCAGAGAAGCCAGGGACGGGCATGCGCACCGAGTGCGGAGCGCAGAGCTGGGCGAGCGAGGGTGGAGTGGAGAATGAGATGCAGGATCAGTGGGAGAGCTGAGGGTCACACGAACCAAGTGGTCCGATCACTGGCAGCTTTAATCTGAGGCCTGAACTGAGCCTGAGAGGCAGAGCCTGTGAGCCCCGGTCCCGGGAGCGAGCGACGCATGGTTATTCCTGAATGCGTTCCTGTGAGACGCTCCCAAGTGTCCCGTGGGGGCGCGAGACTCCTCCCAGGATGGCCAGGCAGAACGAAGAAGTGGCAAGTCACGGCGTACGCTGGGGGCAATGGTTCTGACCTGCAGGGCTCCGAGGGCAGCAGAGAGGAGGGGACCCCAGGGGGAAGGACGGTTTGAGAAAGGGTGACAAGAGGAAGGAGCCTGCAGATCACCTGGATGGAAATGATGAGCTGGGGTTTGGGTGGGCGGGGAAATGACAAAGCACCAGGGCCCGGGGCAGCGTAAACCAGGGCTCCGGAGGCTGCAAGTCCAAGGTCAGCAGCGGGCAGGGCTGGTTTCTCCGTAGTCCTGTCCCTGGTGTGTAGGTGCCTCCCTACAGGGTCTTCTCTCCGTGTGGCCCGGCCCCTGGTCTCTCTCTGTGTCCTCATCTCTTCCTCTTATACGGACGCTGGTTGCATTGGATTGGTGTCCAACTCAATGACCTCACTTTAACTGACTCTCCTCTGTAACTAACTGCCCCACCTCCAAACACAGTCACGTTCCAAGGTACTAGGGTGGGCGCTTCGATACACAAGTTTCACAGTTCAGTCCATAACACGAAGGAGCTGGACACTGTGCTGGGGTCCCTTTTAGAGCACATGGCACGTCTCAGCGGAGCTTGTCTGTTACCTCAACAAGCAGCTGTAATCAGACTTGATCCCTACGATAGTCAATGGGCAGATTGCAAACAGGACCAGCGGTGGGTTAGACTGAAATGCGAGGCAGACAGGAAGATGCCTCCTTTTCATTTTACGTTTAATGTTGCCGGATGGAAGGGTTCAGGCTAGGTTCATGGACCCACCTTCTAGCTGGCCACCCCTGCTTCTGGCTCTAGTGAACTTGCCAGCATCTACGACGTCCCAGGAGCACGTGGGTAGGAAGGGGAGAGTTAAGGACTGTAAACAGGGGTACAGGGCCTCTTGAAGCCAAGCCAGCAAGTGTAGGGACCACAGACACAGGGATCAAGTAGTTAGGCTCATGGCAGAGAAAAGCCCTGGCAGTCTGTGGGGCGGGGGCACGGGACAGCATGGAGCTGGACCCCGGGAGGACCCTGCGTGGCCCTGGGTTGGGTCCTGGTGACCCAGGGCAGCCTGGGTGGTGGTGAGAGCCCCCGCCTTGAGGCTACACTGCAGCCGTCTAAGGACTCCAGCTTCTCCCCACTCCATCCGAGGAGTCCTCACCCCATCGCTCTTTCTCCTCTGGATCCCTGGTGCTCCCTCACTTTGACCACAAAGACAGGTATTTTCTCAGCGCAGAAGGAAGAAACACTCTTGTTTACAGCCTCGTCTGCACAGGGCTGCAGTAAACCCAATCCTGTCTCTGAGGAATGTATAATTAGCGCCGGATTCGGCAGCAGGCTTCTCAGCCCTGATTAAAGGCACTGGAGGCGATGGTGAGGGGATCAGGACTCTCTCCCCCTCTCCCAGAGCTGCTCATTAGAGATGCTGGGAGGAACCGGCCGCCGTCAACATCCTTGATGTAAGACACAGGATCGGGGCCACGGAGAGGCTTCGCAGCCCGCGCTAATGGGGGAATTAGGAGGCTGACACTTGGCGTCTGTGATTCACACTCTCATCCACTTGCATTCTGCTGGCTGGAACCAGACAGCGAGCTCTAAACCAGGCTGTCTGTATTTCTTCTTCCACTCTTGTGTGTTTTCCTACCATCTAAAAATACTTCAATGCATGGTATCATTTTAGGGAGTTTCATTATTTAGTCATATCTAAATAACTTCCCCGGTGGCTCAAACAGTAAAGAATCCGCGTGCAGTGTGGGAGACCCGAGTTCCACCCTTGGGTTGGGAAGATCCCCCTGGAGGAGGACACGGCACCCACTTCAGTATTCTCATCTGGAAAATTCCATGGACAGAGGGAGTCTGGTGGGCCACAGTTCCATGGGGTCACAAACAGCCAGACTCGACTGAGTAGTTAACACACACATCAAAATAGCATTTAAGTAGGGCTATAAAAATTGCAGAGATTAGAGGTGAAACCTGTAATCGAAATAGAAAAACATACATTCATCTAATACATTGGCCCAAATAAACATAAACGTGGGCTCCAGGAGACACCAAGACCGAGATAAAAAGGCAGTAGTTAGTTAGCCTTTTCAGCGGTTGATGGGCTGGTGGCCTCTGCAGCAGGAGGGAAGACCCACGTCCGCTGGCCTGGAGGAAGCAAGCTAACACGTGTGAGGCAGTTGGCGAGGGCTCAGGACAGCGCCCGAGGAAATGCTTAGCACGGTGACGCAGGCTGTGTGCACTGCAGGCATCCAGGGACCCAGACCCGGAGGGAGAAGGGAGGCATTTCAGCCTGGAGGATGCTGTGAAGAAAGCGGCAGTGTGACGGTGTGGGGAGCAAGGGGTGGCGCCATGCAGGACACGCGGCTTCCTTACGGCGACAGGGTGGGTGGGCAGAGGGAAGGGGGACCGGCACCCAGACAGCCCAGAGCTCAGGGGGTGCTGAGACCCAGTGCAGGGAGACGTCAGAGGTCTGGACTCCAGGGGCAGCACTGGAGAGCGGTGGGGGCAAACAGATGACACGTGCTTCCTCATGACAGTCAACAGACTGTGGTTTGGGTCTAGACTCTGTGTTTGTGGTAGGACTTCAAAGCTCCCAGAAATGTCTCTTGTGAGCGTTCCCACAATCTCTGCCTTGGAAGGCACAAAGCGTCCTTCAGGCTTTGGGTCTTCATGTGGCCTTGCCTGTCTGCGTGCTTAGTCAGTGTCCAGCTCTTTGCCATCCCGTGTAGCCTGCTGTAGCCCTCCAGGCTCCTCTGTCCGTAGGATTTCCTAGGCAAGAACACTGGAGTGGGTTGCCATTTCCTCCTCCAGGGCATCTTCCCGACCCAGGGGTCGGACCCGGGTCTCCTGCATGGCAGGCAGGTTCTTTCCCACTGTGCCACTGCTAACATGTGGAGCAGTAGCTTGTGAAAGAAGGTGACCCTCCATGCAGTGGGTGGGCCTGGCCTAATCAGCTGAGGGTCTTAAGAGAAAAGCCTGGTGTCCCTAAGGAGAACGGAATCTGCCTCCTGATTGAGCACCTTTGGATTTTAGCTGCAGTATCTGCTTTCTTCTGGGTTTCCAGCCTTCTGCGTGCCCTAAAGATTTCAGACCTGCCAGCCTCACAGACTCCCCGCTCTCATGGAGACATTGTATATGGGGGTCCCATGGGATGCGAACAGATAATGCGTTGCTTGGTATGCACTCTGGTGCTGAGCCCTCTGGGGGCAGACATGCAGGTGAGATAGGTGAGGAGTGCCAGGGCTGACTCGGGGCAGGGTGCAAGGGGACGGCTGCTTCATAGACTGCAGGCAGGAAAGGTCCTGATAATACGGGAGATAAAAACACTGGCCTGAAGGAAGTGGGATAGAAAGGAAGTCAGGACAGTATGTTTGATGGATGCAGTGATCTTACAAAGCACACTGAGGAATCCAATCCGAAGAAGGTGTTTCACTTTGCAAGGGTCTTCTCTGAAGCAGCACATCTGCCAAAGGTCAGCTGAATCATCAGTTTCTCCAGTCTGTCCCTTTTCTTTCTGTCTGATGTTTTGCTTGATGTGTCTCATGACCCTTGCAGTCTAGTTATTTTAAGGATGGCAGGAGGAGTTCCTATATCCTGATGGCTGGTGAGAGTGCCTCTGCCGTGGAGTATGGAAATCTGGCCCCAGAATATGAAAACTTCTGGAGAGTTCTATGTATGGAGGGAGGCCTTAGACTGACGGACTTACTTTGGAGTAAGTAAGGGGATGGCTGACTTTGAAGAAAGGGTTATTCATCTGTTTGTTTATCTATCCACTTGTCTATTCACCCATCTGTCCATCTTTTCCATCCATCCATCCATCCATCTGTCCATCTTTTCCACCCATCCATCCATTCATCATCTTTCCATCCATCCATCCGTCTATCTTATCCATCCATTCATCCATCATCCATCCATCCATCTGTCCATCTTTTCCATCCACCCATCCATCATCCATCCACCCATCCAGCATCCATCCATTCATCTATCCACCTGTCCATCTTTTTCATCCATCCATCCATCCAGCATCCATCCACCCACCCATCCATCCATCTGTCCATCCATTCATCCATCTGTCATGCATCCATCCATGCGTCCTTCCGTTCATTCATCTATCAGCGTGTCCATCCATCCCCTATGCATCTATCGCACCTACTTTGCCTGGAAGAGCCTGGAATGTGGGGCCCTGTGTTCACCAAAACCTGGGGATGAGGAGCAGGGAGTCTGAGGGGCAACTCAAGCCAATATTCCATGGTCATGCTTTCAATTCTTCTGTCCTCCAAACCTGTTTTCAGTTCCCCTTTCATGCCCATCCATAATCCCTGCCATCTTTGCGTCCAGAGCTTCTCTTAGGTTCTGAATGTGACAGATCATCCCCTTTGGGGGCATGATATGTGAGATATGATATAAGATGTGTGCTGTGGCATGAGATTGGAACCAAACTCCCTGGGCACCCAGTCCTGTGCCCGCAGACAAGTGATGTAGCCTCTCTGTGCCTTCAGCTCCCCAGTGACAAATGCAGATAGCCACCCACTGATGCTTCAAGGTTGCTGTGAACATCGGATGTGAAATGCATGTCAAAGGTTTACTCCTGGGCTTAGCACACGAGCCCCACTCAACACATGTGAGCTGACATTATGGTCATTGTGATCATTGTCCTTAGAATGGTTATTATTCTTATTCTCTGCTCCAGTTTCTGTGAATTTCAGAGCATGATTTTTTCTCTAATTTATCAATTTTTAAGCTCCTTGGAATGTGTTGAAATTTCTCATTGCTGACAAGTCTCTTTCTATTCTCTCTGCCGTTGTGAGTTTCTTTCTCTCTCTTCTGTCCTCTTCTTCCCTCTCCCCCGCTTCTCTCCCTCCCCCGTCTCTGTCTTTCTGGTGATCCTGTTGCTTTCATGTTATTGATGTCTCAGTAGGAAGAGGAGAGACGAAGGTGGGTACTTGGTTACTTTTCTTATTTTGGGGCGTTCCAAGTCACCTAAGATGATTGGGCCCTTTTCATTAAAAAGGTGGACCAGCTTCTCTTTGAGTGGTGTTAGTGGTCTCAGTGGGATGCACTGAGCTCTAAAACAAGTAGGCTTCTTCCTCAACAGTCCCACCTGCTCCCCTCACTCTGAGCTTTACGAAAGCTGTCATCTTGTGTCAGCTGTTTCCACCAGCCCATAGATCACTGCAACACATGTGAGTGTCTCTCTTGGGAAGTACAAAGCATTTTCATATAGCATAACCTTTTCATGACTAAGTTGAAGGTTAAATCACAGTAATAACTGACCCACCACAGATAATATGTCTGCACAGATAATATATCCCAGTACATCACGATTCCCATTTGCAGGTTAAGGAACTGCACTGCACCAAGTCGCTCCTTATTCCATGAATTTTAGCTGGAAAACAGCCACAGCCAATCGTGCCACTGGTTTGCAGAGTAGCTGAGAGGTTTCATGGAAGAAAAGGAAGTTAGATCCCCGGGTGCTCACACCAGATGCAGAACTGTGAGAAGAGAACTCCCCTGTTCCCTGGTAATGCTGACCCTCTCCCCTCAACAATCCTGCCGTGGCCACCTCCTCAGCCGCTCCCCCACCCCGAGTCCCCACAGCTCTGCGCCAGGGGGCTCACCTGCACTGGGCTCCCAGGGGGCTGTGCCTCGCTGAGCTCCGCCTGCGATGAGGCCAATAGTCCCCAGGTCGGGGTGACCCTCGTGCATCCGCAATGTGTATGCTGCTGAGTCACAAGCGCCAGCTCGCTTCTGGGCTCCCTGTCCGCACATCTGTATTTTAAAGACTTTTATGGTCAGTGGAGAACTGGGTTGGGGGGAATGGCCTTCTTCTGTGAGTCAGATGGGGAAAGGCAGTGCTAGGAAGCCGGGAGGAAGTCTCCAGTTCTCCCTAAACAAATGGTGAATCAGCAGAGAGTGTGCGTGTCTGCCTCGCGTTCAGTATCTGCCCTTGTGTGGCAAGCAGTAGTAAAGCAACCTTGGCCTTGGTCTCTGCGGCTGGGAATTCAGGAATGGCCAGCTGGGAGTTTCTGGCTCACAGTGCTTCATGAAACTGTGGTCAGACGGTTCCTGCGGAGGGCTCACCTCAAAAGCTTCTTCACTCACATCTCGGTGTCCGGGCTGGGAGCATCCTGACAGCTGGGGTCTCTCAGGCATTGGTGGTCTCTCCGTATGGCGTTTCTAGCATGACCAAGCTGAGGCACTTACCCCGAGGGAGAGACAGACAGACTGGGAAGCGGGATCTGTGTGGCTTCTCATGGCCTGGCCCCGGAATTCACAACCACCACTGATGCCACATTTGATTTCTGAGACATTCGTGAATATACTCCCAAGCATGGCACTAGTCTGTAGGGTCGGACATGACTGCGTGACCCACAGTTATGGCGCTAGGCGTAAAGAACCAACTGCCAATGCAGGAGACTTAAGAGACAAGGGCTCAATCCCTGGGTTGAAGATCCCCTGGAGGAGGGAATGGCAGCCCACTCCAGTATTCCTGCCTGAAGAATCCCATGGACTGAGGAAGCTGGTGGGCTATGGTCCATGAGACTGCACAGAATCAGACATGACTGAAGCGACTTGCCGCAAGAGAGAGGGGACAATCTTACACAGAGAGAGGGGAGAATCTTATGAGTCCAACTCTTGATAAACAAGTTCCGAAAGAGCACCTTTGGAAATTGGAAATCACGTTGTAACCATTTTTGGAAAATATTAATATCTGCTTACCTTTAGGTCTTCCTCTTTTTTGATAAAGGTAGAAAGGTAATTTTTCTGTAAAAAGTGGTTGATTTCTGGTATTTGTCACAGGAGCGGATTCCTTGTCATATATTGGCCCCCCTGAACTGGCAACCTCAAGTCACTACTGAGTCCCTGTACGTTGTCTGCAGATGAGGGTCAGCTTGTCCATCTCTGAAGTCAAGAGATGAAACCCTGGCTCTCGGCAAGAGACAGGAAAGCCAGGGGGGCTGCCAGGAGAGAACAGAAGTATCCCACACGAACATACTGTCAGGACACATCTTGTTTCAATATTCTCCTTAAAGGATTGAACGTTAGGTGTCCCTGGCTGATCCAGAGGCTCTGCTGGTCATGTTGACCAAAGATGGTTTCCTCCCACACGGCTGCTTGAGGGTGCCAATGGTAATCACTGTCTGGATCAGAGGAATAAAAGCTAATAATTCCAACAAGAATAAAGTTGGTCGTATGGCCTGTGTCCGTAAGTATGCCCATGGGACAGACCCCCACTGTCTCTCAGCAGGGCCCCAGGTGGGCAGAACTTGGACAAGAGGGCCTTTTGGAAGTCAGGTATTGGAAATACAGAGGCAGAACAGCCAGCCGAGCCCTACTGAACCCTGGTCTAGTTACAGTACCTGAAGCTTGAGCCTCTGCGCCTTTCTTCTCCAGACGCTAGAAACCTCCAAGGCTCTCTGGGCCAGAGCCACGGGGATGTGCTGAACGTGGGAGGGAAATTTGGTGGAGAGTAAAAGCGGTGAGAGTGGGCATCCTTGCCTTGTTTCTGATCTTAGAGGACATGATTTCAGGTTTTCATCACTGAATAGGTTGCTGCTGAGTCGTTTCAGTCATGTCCGACTCTTTACGACCCCATGGACCATAGCCCGCCAGGCTCCTCTGTCCATGGGATTCTCCAGGCGAGAATACTGGAGTGGGTTCCATGCCCTTCTCCGGGGGATCTTCCTGATCCAGGGAAGGTCATATCTCCTCTATCGTTAGGCGGGCTCTTTACCACTAGTGTCGCCTGGCCTTCATGATGTTGAGGTATGTTCCCTCTATACCTACTTTCTGGGTAAAGTATTCTTGATTGCTGTTTTTCTTTTTTATCAGTTTCAGTATATTGGTTGTTTTCCTGTTTATCAGTTTCAGTGTATTGCATCACCTCTTTTTAGCCTGCAAAGTCCTTGCTGAGAAGGCAGCGGGCAGCCTTACGAGCGCTCCCTTGTAGTAACTTGTGGATTTTCCTGGTGCTTTTCGCATTCTCTTTTCATCCTTACTTTTTGCCGTTTTAATGACAGCGTGTCTTGATGTGTTGCTCTTCGGGTTCATCATGTTTGAGACTCCCTTTGTTTCCTGGACTTGGATGTCTGTGTCCTTTCCTAGGTTAGGGAGGTGTTCAGCTATTTCATTTTCACGTATTTTCTCAGCTTTCTCTCTTTTCTCCTTCTATGACCCCTGGAATGTGAACGCTAGTCCCAAAGATCTCTTAAACTGTCCTCATTTCATTTTACCCTTTTCTCTGGTCTTCCGTTCAGCACCGTGATTTCAGTGTCTCCAGCCTCTGGCGCGCCGGTTCATTCCTCCGTGTCATTCGGTCACTACTGCTTCCTTCTAGAGCAGGATTCACCAGCCTCCAGGATCTCCTGCCTGACAATCTGAGGTGGAGCCACTATAACAATAATAGAAATAAAGGGCACAATAAATGCAATGTGCTTGAATCATACCTCCTTCCCAAGTCCGTGGAAAAATCGCCTTGCACAAAGCAGGTCCCTGGTGACAGAAGGCTGGGGACTGCCGTTCTAGGGTGTTTTCCACTTCAGTTATTGTATTATATTCTTCTTCAGTAGTTTTGTTGTTCTTTGTATTTCCTGAAAGTCAAAGTGTTAGTTGCTCGGTCGCGACTGACTCTTCGTGGCCCCATGAACTGTAGCCCACCAGGCTCCTCTGCACATGAGGTTTCCCAGGCAAAAATACTGGAGTGGGTTGCCATTTCCTTCTCCAGGGGATCTTTCCGACCCAGGGATCGGACCTGGGTCTCCTGCATTGCAGGCAGACTCTTTACCATTTGAATCACCAGAGAGTCCCTTCTTCACCGCTAGCGCCGCCTATTTGGAGTCTTTTCCAGTTTTGAATTCAGTCTTGGATGCAGGATGAGTTTCTTCTCCAAAGACAAGATCCAAAGGGCCCTGCCATCCTTGCCCCCTCTACACTAGGGTTCCACGCTGGCTGCCCCAGACTTGGTGAGCCCTGCTGTCTCACCCTGGTTCTGATGGGAACTCGGCATATCCACATCCCAACTCCATCTCCAGGTTCGGTCTCTTAATAGATGATGCTGCAAGGAAAGTCAGTTGCTTCCAGCAAGCAGTACGGTGTACCGAATGGAAGGCTGGATTTCAGTTTTTGAGTGGGTTGTGTAGATCACAATATGGCATAATCCTGCCCTGATTAACTAAAGGCTAAATCTCCTATTCTCTGGTTAAACACAGGAGGACGGATAGCAAGGACGTTCCCGTCAGGGCAGATGTTCTGGTCAGAGGACAGGCAGGCCCAGTGTGCAGAGGTCATTCTTTGTTGGACCCTGGCCAGCTCTCATGCAGAGGGGCTGGCCCTGGGATGCAGGCTCAGCCTCACCTCACTGGCCCAGAGGCTGCCAGGCACAGGCCTGAGGATCACAGCCACTCAGCCCTCCCTGGACCCAGAGATGGAGGCAGGGGCAGTTTCAACCAGTGGCAACAGGAGACATGGGCCACAGATCAGAGGAGCCTCAGCAGGGGAGCCAACAGGGGTAATGGCTGGGAAGTTCCTGGTCTCTGCAGAGCTGCACAGAGCGACGGCCCCGTGCTCACCTGAGAGCAGGGCTGCCCGCTCCATCCTCACGACGCAGGAGAACAGCGGGAGCCGGGCGCTGGTAGAGTGAAGCCAGGACAGGCTGTGCTGTTCATCAGTCCTGTCCAACTCTCTGTGACCCCATGGACTGCCGGCTTCCCTCTTCTTCACTGTCCCCTGGAGCCTGCACGTCCGTTGAGTCGGTGATGCCAGCCAACCATCTCGGATTTTCTAGGGCCCTGCTAACTTCACTGCACTGACCATCAGCCAGACTCTTGTGGGGACACAGTTCAAGTATCTCCTGATTACAGCGGAGCACTAAAGCCACGTCACATCATCTTTATTCTGAAAGAGCAGTTTTGCTCCTTCTTCTCTCGCCATCAAATCTTTTTCTATGGATGTTTGCTCTGGCTGGATCCTAGTTGCCCATAATCTCCCAGGACACTGACCTTTCCACTAATATCGGAAGTTCCCTCTGATAACAGGAGATTCAAGAAGAGAACAAACCATTTCAACGTGGATTTACCAAGGCTCGAAACTGGGCCATTATCGCACATTAATTCTGAACACCTCCCCTCCTCTGACTCGGGAGGGAATTTATCTTCTCTGGCAGTGGAGCTGGGCTGTGTTCCCACACAACTGATCACCCTCCCTACCTACCAGGGCATTTTCCAAGTTTTTTTTTTTTTTTCTTCCAGACGCAGTGCCTCTTTCTGGCTGGAGGCTGAGCATTCCCCCTGGCTATCTTGCCACTCATTTATTTATCCAGACCAAATCTTCTGTCTTTTGTATCTGCCCAGTTCTGAAATTTAGATTTATCTATTCTGTTCCTGGGAAAGAAATTGCCCTTGTCAACACTGTTTAGAAGAGTTTGGGGGTAGCAGGTGCATATGAGTCCCGGCTTCGGGGTGTGGGAGGTTGTGCCATCTCCAAGGAAGGGTCCCAGCACCATGCGGATGGATTCCCAAGCTTTCCTGTGACACCCACACAGATCATTTCATTACCCAGCATTTACATCTGGAAACATTTCGGGTAAAGGTGATTCTAATGTTTTTCCTTCCCCACATTCAAATTTTTTTTCTTTTTTATCTTAGAGTTACACTCATGGATATCATCCTATGGGCTTCCCTGATGGCTCAGTTGGTAAAGAATCCACCTGCAGTGCAGGAGGCCCTGGTTCAATTCCTGGGTCAGGAAGATCCCCTGGAGAAGGGAAAGGCACCCACTCTAGTATTTTGGCCTGGAGAATTCCCTGGACTGTATAGTCCATGTTTGTAAGACCGGATGCCCATAATTTTCTCCCAGGGCATCTGTACCCGTCTTCCTTCTTGCTTGGGCTCACACCTTGGTGTGTGGGCGCCTCGGGGAGTGATGGTTTCTTCCCTAGCCTCTATGTTAAGGGGAATGTGGATGTACAGTCAGCAGAGCTGTTGCTTTCAGCGCCTTTGCTTATGAGTCCTCTTCTCTTCCCTTCCAGGCGGTTGGCACGATCTGTGGCTTTGCACACGTTTGTCTCATTAGCATCGCGTGTCCCTCCATCAGAGCTGCGTCTGCCAGGCCGGCACGTCCTGTGTCCACAGCCTCAGCTGCTGCACAGCCCGGTTCCTTCGCCCTCTGGGGCGACGTTAAACCATTTCAACGTGGATTTACCAAGGCTCGAAACTGGGCCATTATCGCACATTAATTCTGAACACCTCCCCTCCTCTGACTCGGGAGGGAATTTATCTTCTCTGGCAGTGGAGCTGGGCTGTGTTCCCACACAACTGATCACCCTCCCTACCTACCAGGGCATTTTCCAAGTTTTTTTTTTTTTTTCTTCCAGACGCAGTGCCTCTTTCTGGCTGGAGGCTGAGCATTCCCCCTGGCTATCTTGCCACTCATTTATTTATCCAGACCAAATCTTCTGTCTTTTGTATCTGCCCAGTTCTGAAATTTAGATTTATCTATTCTGTTCCTGGGAAAGAAATTGCCCTTGTCAACACTGTTTAGAAGAGTTTGGGGGTAGCAGGTGCATATGAGTCCCGGCTTCGGGGTGTGGGAGGTTGTGCCATCTCCAAGGAAGGGTCCCAGCACCATGCGGATGGATTCCCAAGCTTTCCTGTGACACCCACACAGATCATTTCATTACCCAGCATTTACATCTGGAAACATTTCGGGTAAAGGTGATTCTAATGTTTTTCCTTCCCCACATTCAAATTTTTTTTCTTTTTTATCTTAGAGTTACACTCATGGATATCATCCTATGGGCTTCCCTGATGGCTCAGTTGGTAAAGAATCCACCTGCAGTGCAGGAGGCCCTGGTTCAATTCCTGGGTCAGGAAGATCCCCTGGAGAAGGGAAAGGCACCCACTCTAGTATTTTGGCCTGGAGAATTCCCTGGACTGTATAGTCCATGTTTGTAAGACCGGATGCCCATAATTTTCTCCCAGGGCATCTGTACCCGTCTTCCTTCTTGCTTGGGCTCACACCTTGGTGTGTGGGCGCCTCGGGGAGTGATGGTTTCTTCCCTAGCCTCTATGTTAAGGGGAATGTGGATGTACAGTCAGCAGAGCTGTTGCTTTCAGCGCCTTTGCTTATGAGTCCTCTTCTCTTCCCTTCCAGGCGGTTGGCACGATCTGTGGCTTTGCACACGTTTGTCTCATTAGCATCGCGTGTCCCTCCATCAGAGCTGCGTCTGCCAGGCCGGCACGTCCTGTGTCCACAGCCTCAGCTGCTGCACAGCCCGGTTCCTTCGCCCTCTGGGGCGACGTGGCGGCTTTTTCTCCCTTGTCTGAGCTGGTTGCACTCTCTTCCTGGATCTTCCCATCTCTCTACCCATAGACTTAGGGACCCTGGGGCTAATTGTTACAGAACAGAGCAAAACCTACTGTGACTCTTTGCAACCCCATGGACTGCAGCCCATCAGGCTCCTCTGTCCATGGGATTCTCCAGACAAGAATACTGAAGTGGGTTTCCATTTCCTTCTCCAAGGAATCTTCCCGACGCAGGGATAGAACCCAGGTCTCCTGCATTGGTGGTGGATTCTTTACCATCTGGGACTTCAGGAAAACCTTCCCAAACTGAAGTGTGATCCTCAAAGGACCAGAGGGGTGGAATGGGAAGGGAGCTTGGGAAGCGGAATGGGAAGTCAGCAATTTCCTGTTGTGCAATGTTGTGTAAGAGTGAAAGTGAAAGTCACTCAGTCATGCCCGACTCTTTGTGGCCCCGTGGACTATACCGTCCATGGAATTCTCCCGGCCAGAATACTGGGGTGGGTAGCCTTTCGCTTCTCCAGGGGAATCTTCGCAACCCAGGGATCTAACCAGGTCTTCCGCGTTGCAAGGGGATTCTTTAGCAGCTAAGCCACTAGGGAGGCCCACGTTGTGTAATGAAGCCTCACAAATAAAATGAAACACACAACTCATGCCATTTCAGGGCAAGGAAAGTTACTAGAAGGTGAATGTTGCTAATGACAACCTTGGGGTCGCAGTAACCGCCCTCCTTCCCTCCACTTCAGAGACGCCCCGATAGCTCTGTGTCGCTCCCTAAACTCTCCCAGTCCTGGTCCCAGGTGATCTTCCCAGTGGATCTCAGTCGCACCTGGGATGGGCATGGCTCCCAGGGGGGTCAGGCAGAGCTGCCGCCAGGCTGGACCTCTGGGCCCTGGCCTCTCTCTACAGCAGGGGGACACTCTGGGATGCCCTCTGGCTTCTCCCAACCCCTGTGAACTCCAAAGGCAGCAAGCCTCCATGTGTGCACAGCCAGCCCTTCCTGCTTCCCTGCTGCACTGACTCCTGAGCTGGGACCGCTTAGGACAGAGTCTTCGCTTCTCTCTGTTGGGCTCTCACTCGTGGCCTCCTTGTGTTGCGAGCAATGGGCTCCCTTTGTTTTACTGGGGCCGCCTGGTGTGACCAGGTGACACCTGCAAAGTCTCAGGAAGCTGCAACTGCTCTCTGTGCGTTTGGTGCAGGTTGGCTGAGTGCATTTCATCCTCTCTTCTTTGCTTGGTGCTTCCCTTGTGGCTCAGCTGGTAAAAAAAAAAAATCAGCCTGCAAAGCAGGAGACCCTTGTTCAATCCCTGGGATATGAAGACCGCCTGGAGAAGGGAAAGGCTACCCACGCCAGTATTCTGGCCTGGAGAATCCCATAGACTGTAGAGTCCATGGGGTCACAAAAGTCAGACACGACTGAATGGCTTTCACTTTCATTTTCTTTCGCAGACACTCTTGTTACGTAAACTTGGAACACTAAGACCTTTATAAAAATCACTATGCCAACAAATCTACATAAGTATCGTCATCTCTTTAGTATGCATCTAATGATTTTTTATTAACACTTTATATTTACCATGTATCTACCATTAACATTTTAAAGAGTTGCCGAAATAGGGAGCCTTTGATGCTGGAAAAATGACCCTATAAACAAGTCTCCTCCACGTGGGTTTTGCTCCGGAAGGGATGACCACAGCCCATGTGTTTGTATGAGAACTGGCCTCACATGGGACAAGGGGCTAACTCAAAACTGGAGCAGATCTTGACTAATCACACAAATGCAGGGGACCAGAGGCGTGGATAATCCAAAGCCATGAGTAGTAAGAAGTATTTTATGCATCCAGTTGAAATATTTACTTTGCGTTTGCAACTGGTGAGTGTTTCTCACACTGCTCCATGTAGAGACTATTGACTCCACTGTGGGTAAAGATGCTGGGTGTCCTGGGCCCGGGAGGGTCTGAGGGTGCTCTGTGGGGCAGGAGAGGAGGCGGCAGCAATTGCCATACAAGGAGGCAGCTCTGGTCTCCCGGGAGGTGAGAGCGTCATTTGGAGTCACTTGCACCCTGCTCTACCCTGCCCCGCCTGGCCATCTCTCTCATCCAGTGGAAAGCTGGCAGACACGGTGTGGTCAAAGCCTAGGAAGGTGCCTGTGCCCTGGGGCTTCCTCCCTGGCCCTTCTGTCTTCACCAGCGGAAGAGATTTCCCGGGAGGTGAGAGCGTCATTTGGAGTCACTTGCACCCTGCTCTACCCTGCCCCGCCTGGCCATCTCTCTCATCCAGTGGAAAGCTGGCAGACACGGTGTGGTCAAAGCCTAGGAAGGTGCCTGTGCCCTGGGGCTTCCTCCCTGGCCCTTCTGTCTTCACCAGCGGAAGAAGATGCTGAGTCAGCCCTGGTCCCAGGAGGAGGATGAGGGATGCGTGGAGCCCAGCTGGAAATCCACCAACCCACAGGCGTATGACGGTAAGTAAATGCTTATTGTCAGGTTTTTTTTTTTTGGTGCTGGTTATACAGTGTTATTATGGCCAGAGGTGACTGATGGGCTTCCCAGGGTGCACTAGTGGTAAAGAAGCCGCCTGCCAATGCAGGAGACCTAAGAGACGGGGGGTTCAGTCCCTGGGTTGAGACAACCCCCTGCAGGAGGGCATGGCAACCCACTCCAGTATTCTTGCCTGGAGAATCCCATGGACAGAGGAGCCTGGCGGACTGTGGTCCGTAGGGCCGAAAAGAGTTTGACAGGATGAAGGGACTCAGCCCGCACGCATGGAGGTGGCTGATAATATTTCCACACCACAGAGTTTTCTTTTAAAACTATGCCAAGACGCTCCGCTGTCTTCCTGTCCTCATTCTTTGATCACACTCTTTACCCGCCTCCTTTACTGCAGGAATTTAGGTGCTGCGTAGGGAGGAGATGCTACAGAGATGACCGAGGTGATACTTCTGCTGCCGTGAGGAATGCACTCTCTGCTGGCCCCTGGGCTCTGGGGGTGGAGGGGGCTCAATAAGCCAGGAAGCAGTGCAGCTGAGCACGCAGGTACCACACGGGCATCGCCCCTGCTCCACCTAACGGCAGTGGGGACTTGAGTCAACTGCTGGATACCGCTAAGCCCCGGTTTTCTCATCCGCAGAATAGCGATAATTAGACTGATCTTACAGGGCTTTCGTGAGGGTTCAATGAGCCAAGCCAGGTGGAGTAAAACACGCAGCACAGCTCCTGGCCCTTGGAAGCTGCTCAGTGTGGACCCGGGAAATGACTGCACGAGAACATGCTGAGTCCCGCTGGTGGAAGAGACTCTTGCGCGGGTCCGCCTGCACGTTTGGTGGAGGAGGCTGTGACACCTGGAGTGGCTGACATTGTGGAGTGATGGGTATTTCCATCTCAGTGCCTCCTCGTCTTCCACAGACTGTGAGTCCTTTCAAGTTTCATGGTGTGATGGCAGCCATCTGTAGCACGGATGATTAAACTCAGGTGCGTGGCCTGTGGATGAACCTCGCAGCTACTTTTCCATCCTGTACCTCATATTTCACAACAGGAGGCTGCAGCCAGTAAGTGTTTCCCTCTCTGCTCTATGGAGCACAGTCAGCCTTGGTTAAAACTGCAATCCAGTCCAGCCTGCTTCTCCAGGTGAAATAAGAACGAACTCCTACAGAGTGCCTATTTGTCACACACAGAATTGGAAAACCAGATAAGCAGCCGGTAGTCAAGGCGTGAGCTCTATTTCTTAATGAGGGACCTGCCTTTGCTGTCTCGTTCAGCCACTCAGTCAGGCCTGACTCTGGGACCCCATGGACTGCAGCCCCCCAGGCTTCCCCGTCCTTCTCTGTCTCCTGGAGTTTGCTCAAACTCATGTCCATTGAGTCAGCGATGCCATCCAGCCGTCTTGTCCTCTGTTACTCCCTTCTCCTCCCCGCTTCAATCTTCCCCCAAATCAGGGTCTTTTCCAATGAGCTGGCTCTTTGTATCAGGTGGCCAAAGTATTGGAGTTTCAGCTTCAGCATCAGTCCTTCCAAGGAACACTCGGGTTGATTTCCTTTAGGATTGACTGGTTTGATCTCCTTGCTGTCCAAGGGACTTTCAAGAGTCTTTTCCAACACCACAGTCCATCAATTCTTTGGCGCTCACCATTCTTTATGGTCCAACTCTTAACTGTGTGTTTTGAAGAAGCTGTCTTGCTTTATGATGATGTTAGTAATTGTTATAAACTTTCTGAGTGCTATGTGTGAGAAGTGGAAAAATTGCTTAAAATCGTTGGATCCTTCTACCATTTCACTAGTGCTTCTTGTATCTGTGAGAAGAGGGAGCATAGTCTGCAATTGCCCCCTAAAGATAAACTATGTTTCATCTTTGTTTATTATACAGTGAGACATTCAGTTTGACAGTGATAGGATCTTCCAATATTGAAGGCAATCATTGTTCTGCAGGATGAAAGGTTGGCCTTGAGATGTTCTTTGACCTCAAGTTCTGCCTGGAGTCTTGTGTCCTGGATCGTGTTTCCTCTGAGATGGAGAAGCTCTGTGTGCAGACAGCTGATTGGGAAGCCCCTTGGGGACCCACACCTGAAGGGGAGGAGGGCAGAAGGATTGGGCAGAATGGGGTGCTGGGGAGTCATGAAGTCACACACAGGCCTCAGCGGATCCTGGGGGCAGGTCTGGGGCAGGTCCTTTTCCTTAGTCCCATGTCACTGCAGACACTGTCTGCAGCCATGGAATGAAAAGATGCTTGCTCCTTGAAAGAAAAGCTATGAAAAACTTAGACAGCATATTAAAAAGCAGAGACATTATTTTGCCAACAAAGGTCCATGTAGTCAAAGCTATGGTTTTTCCATCAGTCATGTATGAGTGTGAGAGTTGGACCATAAAGAAGATCGAGCACCAAAGAATTGGTGCCTTGAAACTGTGGTGCTGGAGAAGACTCTTGAGGGTCCCTTGGACAGCAAGGAGACCAAACCAGTCAATCCTAAAGGAAACCAGTCCTGAATGTTCATAAGGACTGATGCAAAACCTGAAACTCCATTACTTTGGCCACCTGATGTGAAGAGAGGACTCATTTGAAAACAACCCTGAGCTGGGAAAGACCAAAGGCGGGAGGAGAAGGGGATGACAGAGGATGAAATGGTCAGATGGCATCACTGACTCAATGGACATGAGTTTGAGCAAACTCTGGGAGATAACGGAAGACAGAGGAGCCTGGGGGTCTGCAGTCCATGGGGTTGCAAAGAGTCGGATATGACTGAGGGACTGAAGAGCAACAGCGTTTGGAGGAGAGGGCTGGCCTTGGTCCTGCTTCATTGCGCAGTCACTGTTCGTGGGCCATCCCTGGGAGTGAGACATGACTCTGAACCAGGTGTCTGTTTTCAGCCAAAAGCGAGTTCCAGAGGTAGACTCTGGGGAGAGCTGCCAGCTGCCGCCGTCACAGGAGTGGCGTGGCTGTTCCCTGTGGCCGGGCGTGTTACGGCGCAAGCGTGACTCATATGCTGTCTCCCAGAGGAGCTCTGGGAGCCTCGAGGCCAGAGAAGAATTTCCTGGGGAAGGCCTAAGAGGGGCCAGCTTCTGAGATGGGCCCAGGACCCTGAGAACTATTTTCACGTGCCCCCTGCCCTGAGTGCAAGCTTCCCGGGGCACTAGTGGTGAGGAACACACCTGTCAGTGCAGGAGACATGAGACGTGGGTGCAGTCGTGGTGTCAGGAAGATCCCCTGGAGGAGGAAATGGGCGCCCACTCCAGTATTTGTGCCTGGAGAACCCCACAGACAGAGGAGTCGGGAGGGCTACAGTCCATAGGGTTGCACAGAGTCAGACACAACTGAAGCAACTTGGCACACAGCACACATAGGCCCTGAGCAACCGTGGAGACAGAGCTAGTGAAGGAGAGAGCATCCTGGGGAGGCGGACGGAGACCGGACGTGGAGAGATGTGAAAGGTCCACTCAGAGTGAAGCAAAGGGACCAGAGCAGGGCGTCAGCCCTGGGGACGGGGAGACAGAGAAATGATTAGCTGGGGTTCCGGAGCCCCGGGTACAAGATACACCGAGTAGATGGGATTGCAAAGACGGGTGGAGGGAAAGTGGCTAAAGCGCTCACAGGCCTGCTTAATGGCTTGGGATCCACGTGACCCCGAAGCAGAGCTGTTCAAGGTTTTGAACGTGGAAGACCAGGACCCAAAAGGGCGTTGGAGTGGAGTGGCAAGAGCCGTCAACACAAGATGGTCCAAAGCCCTAGCCGTGTTCCAGTTAGGGACCAACACATCCTTTAAGCCTCCACTCGAGTGCCGGGAGGAGAGTAAAATCCCAGACTCTGGTCTTGACGGCAAGTGCCATCTATCTTCTGAAGGCATGAGGAATTAAATACCAAACAGGTAGAGACTGCAGACGTGTACTCGTCTCAAAAGAACAGTCCCTGCAGCACTGGTAGAATGGCTGATGAGCAGCTTTAGTTTTGGAAAAGGGCCAGTGAGATGGGAAGCTGTGCTCACTCGTTTTTGGACTGTGGGGCCAATATTGATGACTGTTATCAATTAATCAATTAAATCATTAATTTATTGAGTCATTGGCAATAAAAAGCGTAACGATGTATATCTGCCAAAATGAACTGAAGTGTTGGTCGCTCAGTCGTCTCCCGGCCTTTGTGACCGTAGCCCACCAGGCTCCTCTGACCATGGGATTCTCCAGGCCAGAATATTGGAGTGGGTAGACGTTTGCTTTTCCAGGGGATCTTCCTGAACCAGGGATTAAACCTGGGTCTCCTGCATTCCAGGCAGATTTTTTTATCATTTGAACCACCAGGGAAGCCCAAATGATTTGCAATCTCAGTGAAGACAATAATTCAGCAATTGGATACAAAGAAACTCCATCAATTTGTTTTAACTTATCAAAGCAGTTAATTAGAAAGAAGAATAATTAGTCAGAAATCGATACTAATCAAAGCATGAGCTGCAGTGAGAAAGATGCCCAAGGAAGCACATGACAAAGTCGTTGCCGAAAGACGAATTGTTGATAAAACTGAGTAATCCAGTTTCTGATATATTTTATGGCAAAAGGGGGATTCTCGTCCTTTAACCTCATACAAATGCCAGAAAGAATAATAATATTGGAAAGCACTTTTCAAAATAAATGCACATTTATACTTAAATGCTTGAAAAGTGAGACAACCACCACTTATTTAACAGTAAAACTTTAAACCACTGGTGTGTGCGTGCTGGGCTGGTGAGTCCTGTCCGACTCTATGCGACCTCACAGACTGTAGTCCACCAGGCTCCTCTGTCCACGGAATTCTCCTGGCGAGAATGCTGGAGTGGGTAGGTAGCCATTTCCTACTCCAGGAGATCTTCCCAACCCAGGGACTGAACTCCAGTCTCTCGAGTCTCCCGCATTCGCAGGTGAGTTCATTACCAGCGAGCCACCTGGGAAGCATTAAAGAAAAAAAGTTATCCTCTAAAGTAATTTCGATTGCATCCCCTTTATACACCAAAGCCTGCCTGCGCTGTGGGAGGAGGTTACTGAACTGCGGGCCGTGCTGCCTGAGGATCTTAGGGTTTCAGCCTCTCCCAGTGACAGCTTACGGTGCACGGTGTTGGATTCGCGATCTCTGACAAAGCTTTAGCTTCGGGACCAAGGACCAGACTTGATCACTCCAGAGCTTTTGTGTAGCAGAGTTTTTTTAAAATGGAAAAGGGACAGGGAAAGCTTCTGACACAGACATCAGAAGGGGAGAGTGTCCCCACTCACCAGTCTTACCAGGGCCTTATGTGCTTTTCCCGGACCCGCTCCCACAACATACAACTTAAATTAACAAGATGAGAACTAACAGTAGGAAGGTCTGACCAGACCCAGCAGAAGAAAACAAAACAAAACACAAACGTCTGTCCTTTTCTCCTTCTTGAGAGCCTCCGCCTCCTCCTCCTCCTCCTCCTCCTCCTCCTCGGGGACCCTGGACTTCTTATCACGCTAACTAGTAATTGACTTTGTCACCAGGACCCTGGTTACAAAGAGACGGCACAGGGTTCCACCAGCCCAGCCACAGGGGACTGATCAGCTTGCGACAAAACCCCAAACCCAATTCTAGGTGGAAGCAAAAGCAGGCAGGAATTGCAGGGACTTCCAATCTGAAAAGGAGAAAACTGTATTTCTGGGGTTAAAAGTCTGTGACCCTCTGGGATAGCTGTGTCACAGACTGAAAGAAGACAGGAACTTCCCTAACCGAGTCAGGAAAAATGGAAGCCTTAAAATGAAACATAAAGCCACATTTTAAATTTATTTCTCCCTACTCTTTCCCCTTCAGTAACTAAAAGATTATTTTTTACGCCTGTGAATCTTTTCTGCTTTGTAAATAAGTTCACTGGATCCAGATCACTTTTTTTTTTTAGATTGTACAAATAAGTGATATATTCCACAAATAAGACATATATTTGTCTTTCTCTGTACAGATATACATACTATAAATAAAATAAACAACAAGGATCTACTGTGTAGCATAGGGAGCTATATTCAATATCTTATAACAAACTGTAATGGAAAAGAATCTGAGAAAGAATATGTATGTATAACAGAATCACTTTGCTGTACCCCAAAACTAACAAGATTGTAAATCAACTATACTCTAGTAAAAAATTTTAAAAAATACAACAGAAAATAAGTACACATTTTTATAATATAAAAATTTTGAAAACTTCGTAAATCCTGTGATATCGTACACTGAGTAAATAGGAATTAAGTGTGAGTTAATCGACATCTGGGTTATAAGTATTTCCGTCTTCCTAACGTGGCTTTCTCTACCCCCATGAGATAGATTTCTATCTGCAGCATAAATGTGAGGAAGTTGCAGTAAGAGCGGGCGGCACCGTTCTCCAGACGCAGAGCTGAGATGCACACCCTCCCAGCTGAGCCTCAGTGTTGGCAAGTGCGTATGGGCACAGTTGTGTCCGATTCTTTCGATCCTAGGAACCGTAGCCTGCCAGGCTCCTCTGTCCATGGGATTCTTCAGGTGAGGATCCTGGAGTGGGTTGCTGTTTCCTCTTCCAAAGGATCTTCCCGACCCAGGGATCCAACCTCCGTCTCCTGCATCTTCTGCATTGGGAGGCGGATTCTTTACCACTGAGCCACTGGGGAAATCCTAAAATAGCACGCTGAGCTTTATAAATCAAACAGCTCCAAAGACAATGGGTGAAGATCTGAATTACAAATCCAGAGGAGAGCAAAGCTAAATGATTTATAAGCCTATGAAGAGCTCAAATTCACCCACCTCAGGGGAATGCAAATTAGCTTAGAAAGCAACCGCCACTTTACCCACATCTGACATCAAAACCCAACAAAGAACCAGGCACCCACCGCCGGGGCAGGTGTAGAGAGAGTGTGAGAAGGGGCCTTTCTGATGGGCTATGAGTACACCCTCCTCTGTTGAGGGCTGTTAACAACTCACAAACTGGTGTCTGTCGCCTGGAAACCCATTTCCCAGATGTGAACACAGGAGTTTTGCAGGCACATATGGACAATGTATTATTTTGAGGTGGCAAATCTGATGAGCATCGAATTGCCCTTTGGTAGGGGAGTTGAATGGTTGAATAATCCCTGATGTATGCACTGCTTAAGTTAGTATGTGGCTACTAAATTCAGTAGCAGCTACATCAATGGGTGGGAAGATTTCTACAAAGTACTGTGGAGGTGGGAAGGTGAGCTGCAGAGAAGCTTGCATGTTTTTATTTCTGTAAACAAGTGATGCATATTTTCTCTCTGTTCTTGCAACTACCTGACTCTGAATGCAACCTGATTCCTCATGTGGGAAGAGAGAGGGCTTCCATAGTTGGGGAGAGGGGAAAGAATACTATAAATAAAATAAACAACAAGGATCTACTGTGTAGCATAGGGAGCTATATTCAATATCTTATAACAAACTGTAATGGAAAAGAATCTGAGAAAGAATATGTATGTATAACAGAATCACTTTGCTGTACCCCAAAACTAACAAGATTGTAAATCAACTATACTCTAGTAAAAAATTTTAAAAAATACAACAGAAAATAAGTACACATTTTTATAATATAAAAATTTTGAAAACTTCGTAAATCCTGTGATATCGTACACTGAGTAAATAGGAATTAAGTGTGAGTTAATCGACATCTGGGTTATAAGTATTTCCGTCTTCCTAACGTGGCTTTCTCTACCCCCATGAGATAGATTTCTATCTGCAGCATAAATGTGAGGAAGTTGCAGTAAGAGCGGGCGGCACCGTTCTCCAGACGCAGAGCTGAGATGCACACCCTCCCAGCTGAGCCTCAGTGTTGGCAAGTGCGTATGGGCACAGTTGTGTCCGATTCTTTCGATCCTAGGAACCGTAGCCTGCCAGGCTCCTCTGTCCATGGGATTCTTCAGGTGAGGATCCTGGAGTGGGTTGCTGTTTCCTCTTCCAAAGGATCTTCCCGACCCAGGGATCCAACCTCCGTCTCCTGCATCTTCTGCATTGGGAGGCGGATTCTTTACCACTGAGCCACTGGGGAAATCCTAAAATAGCACGCTGAGCTTTATAAATCAAACAGCTCCAAAGACAAATGGGTGAAGATCTGAATTACAAATCCAGAGGAGAGCAAAGCTAAATGATTTATAAGCCTATGAAGAGCTCAAATTCACCCACCTCAGGGGAATGCAAATTAGCTTAGAAAGCAACCGCCACTTTACCCACATCTGACATCAAAACCCAACAAAGAACCAGGCACCCACCGCCGGGGCAGGTGTAGAGAGAGTGTGAGAAGGGGCCTTTCTGATGGGCTATGAGTACACCCTCCTCTGTTGAGGGCTGTTAACAACTCACAAACTGGTGTCTGTCGCCTGGAAACCCATTTCCCAGATGTGAACACAGGAGTTTTGCAGGCACATATGGACAATGTATTATTTTGAGGTGGCAAATCTGATGAGCATCGAATTGCCCTTTGGTAGGGGAGTTGAATGGTTGAATAATCCCTGATGTATGCACTGCTTAAGTTAGTATGTGGCTACTAAATTCAGTAGCAGCTACATCAATGGGTGGGAAGATTTCTACAAAGTACTGTGGAGGTGGGAAGGTGAGCTGCAGAGAAGCTTGCATGTTTTTATTTCTGTAAACAAGTGATGCATATTTTCTCTCTGTTCTTGCAACTACCTGACTCTGAATGCAACCTGATTCCTCATGTGGGAAGAGAGAGGGCTTCCATAGTTGGGGAGAGGGGAAAGAATAGGAAAATAAGAGAAAAATACTGGCCTTTAAACTAGGATAATAGTACAATCCAGGGCTTCCTGGTGGCTCAGATGGTAAAAAATCTGCCTGCAATGCAGGAGACCTGGGTTCAGTCCCTGAGTTGGGAAGATCTCCTGGAGGAGGGCATGGCAACTCACTCTGTATTCTGCCTGGAGAATCCCAAGGACAGAGGAGCCTGGTGGGTTATGGCCCAAAGGGTCTCAAGGAGTCAGACACGACTGAAGCGACTTAGCACGCATGCACGCATAGTCACAGAACATAGATATTTTTTAAGCCATTATTTTTTTAATAACAGAAGCTCGAGCTAGAAATTTGTGGAATGCCATGACTCATAAAGAAGTACATTTTGCTGCCAGTCATCCCGTCTTTGATCTGTGCGCGTGTGTTCCAAGCGTCGGATTTCTTGTGCTCGCAGAGGGCAGCTGTCTCCGAAATCTGGGCAAAGCAGGGTGAACTCACAGCCCAGCAGACCCCTGACACCCTGGCAGACTCCTCCCAGAGAGGGACAGCTTGACAAGACAGCCGTCTGTTCCTGCAGCTCCTGGTGGGTCTGCAGGACAGTGCCCATTGCTGGGATTCCACACCACCCCCAGCCCAATAGCGGATGCCGCTTCTTGCTGCTTGGGTCTGAGTAGGGGGGGCAAGAGGGGAGAGGTTCCCTCCCTCACGGGCACCAGTGCCCTTTAAATTCACCAAGACCGTCAGTCTGAGCTGCATCTTCATGCCTGTCTGTTTGTAACTCTTCAGCCGCTAAGAACAAGCCCACACAGTCTTTCAAGGTCAGGTATTGATTTTCGGTCTAAGCAGTAAATCCATATTGAAGAAGAAACGGTGCCTTATTCATCAGGCCTCCCCAGCGCTTCCCATGTCTGCTGGAATCATACAGTCTTCATGCCACGCTTGCTCTCTGCCTCCTGAATTGCCCTGCAAGGCCCAGCTGAATTCTCTGATGGCCCGAGTTCCTCGCCTGGAGGGCATGGATGAGTGGGTCTGAGGCAGGGGGTGCGGAATCCAACCTGTAACACGTCATGGACATGGGTTATTTTCTTTAACAAAAAAATTTACAGCTAGATTTTCTTTTCACTTGCTGTTAAGTTCAACATGTCCCTTAACATACAGAAGACTTTGCCCAGAAGCGTTTGTGCACACCTGCTTGCATGCACGTACACACTCACATTCTTACATATTCACACTCGAGTGCAATGCACACACGTGTATGTTTGCACCCACGCTTGCCCCTTACTGTGAATGTCACGTCTCATTCCAGACACAGAGACCTGCTTCTAGGCTGCTGGGTGAATGTTGAATTCAACACCCAAACTGACTTCTCCTGATCCACTCCCAGGAGTGATGGATGACACGGCCAACTGTTTCCACTGGCCCCCTGTGTGCTGTGCTGTGCTAAGTCACTTCAGTCATGTCTGACTCTTTGCGACCCCATGGACTGTAGCCCTCCAGGCTCCTCTGCCCAAGGAATTCTCCAGGCAAGAATACTGGAGTGAGTAGCCGTTTCCTTCTCCAGGGGATCTTCCCGACCCAAGGATGGGACGCAGGCCTCCTGCATTGCAGGCAGACTCTACCTCTGAGCCACCAGAAAAGCCCCACCACTTGCCCCCTAGCCACGGTTTGCTTTGAAACAGAAGCCTCCCCATTCCCCCAGCAGTGCCTCCATCTCCCGCGTTGCTAACAGGCGGTGGAGCAACCGCCTGCTGTAAATCAAGCGCAGATGGAAGCTCACGCTTCAGAATTGCCACAGGGAGCATAAAGGGGCCTGTATTCACGTAATCTGGTGCTTTATACTTTGCGTACGGGGCCACTGATGGAAACCTGTTTGGGGGTTTCCACTCTAAACACCAACGGGACTTCTGCTTTTGAGATAAAGGAGAAGCTAGCTGCCTTTAAACTTTCCTTCTTCGGCGTCTGGGGAACCCTGTGATTTGCATTTTAGATGTAAATTCATGTAAATCAGCACTTATTTTCAGATGAAATTTGACCATTGAGGGCAATCTGGAGTTGTTTTCTGGTGCCAGTGTGCATTTGATTCCCGTGTAATTTCTCAGCACATGGATTAAAACTGCAATAACGTGGTGCAACTGTGATTGGGCATGCAAGACAATGGACCCTTATTTTGCAGCAAGGACGGGAAAATCTAATTATAACGCCTTTTCCAGCCTGTGAGACAAAGCGAGGCTGGATGCCAGCTAATTAATTGGTGGAGTGGGGGCCATCCAGGACCCTCCCTTATTGGGTCAGTTTACACTCTTTTAGCCTTCAGTGCAAAGACTGCATCTTACCCAAGGTCAGTTTATTGCCAATGACTTCAGCTTCAGCAAAGCAAAAGAATGCACAAAAAACCAACCCAAATTAACCACCTCTCACGAGCAGACCTTTCTGTTAATACCTGGCTATGTTCTTGTGAACGATGGATGTGCTATTCTGCCGACCACATCTGAGTAAGTCGGAAAGCCCTGAGCAGAAGACTTCATAAAGGAATGACCTGCCACGCTCAAGGCTTTGGGAATACGGATGTCAGAAGAACTAAGTTGCAGCTTTTCTTCGGTGTTAAGGAAATGAAGAGAAGGTGGGGAAGATGCTTGTGTGGACTGTAGAGTGTGCGCTATCTAAAGATAACATTACAGAGATTAGATGCATTTCAGGAGAAACGTCACTGAGCCTGAAATAGAACAGTTCGTCATTGGAGAAAACATTGGTCTGTGAGGCAGGATATCAGCATACAGTGAGTGCGAAGAGGTTCCTTGTGTGTTTTGTAAGGAATGCACGATGGAAGGTGATGGAAGGTGTCCTGAACAAGATTCGGGATGGTTGGAGAGAGACTGTGATCCTCGGTGCATCATGAAGGGAATCAGTCTAGGCAGCACCTCCGGTGGTCCTCCTGGGGCGAGTGGATCTGCGAGTTGACGACACACTCTTGATAATAACAGGAGGAATCTTGCAAATGATTGCCCAAAGAATCGAGACTTTTTCCAACCCTTATAACTCTTGTAAATCCATTATTCTTTGTAAACTACTTTTGGAATACGAGGGGATAGTTCTTGCTGGCGTTTCACTTTCCTTCTCGTTTTTAGGAGATGTGGGGGGAAGGGTTGAAGCTGAGCGTGTCCTGCCACCTCCAGCTACTGTTCTGTCTCCAGGTCTCCGTGTGGCAGCCGGCAGCCTCCCCTGGGTGTGCCAACAGCTGCTGTTGCCTCTGCGGGGACCCCACCAGCATCTCTCACCCAGGCCAAGAGTCAGATGGGCGGGAGGGGGCTGGTGGAGATTAATTAGCAGGAGGAGCCAGCTTGTTAGTGGCTTCTCTGCTGGGAAGCTAAAAGGGAAGCGACAAGGGGAATTAGTGACAAATCAGTATTAAAACGCAGATAGAAAGGCCTCTGCTAAATCACTATGCTCAATCCCATAATGAGAGACCAATAAATAGAGGCGTCCCACCAGAGAGTCTGCAAATTGCGTGCAGGAGTGATGGTGGGGGTGTCCTGCAGAGAGCATTGACCGTCCTTCAGGGCTTGCAAAACTGTGAATCGAAGAGGGAAAAGGATGATTTAGTCAAGTGATGTAATAACCGTTTTCAAGAATCAAAGGGGCTGTTATGCTGAGGAGGGTGACCAGCTGTCCCCTCTCTCCAGTGAGGCTGGAACAAAGGGGCTTGAGTTGACAGGGAAGGGCGGGGTGGGGAACTGGGTGGGGAGTTTCAAACCCACATCTCTTGCAATTCTTTCATTGACAGATAGATTCTTTACCACATCTGGGAAGTTCATCTGACTTATATGTTATTTTTTTTAAAAACTGGCCAAAGTGTTTTTCCTGAACAAACCTGTAAGATGCAGAATTGCATCCTATTTAAAATGCAGAGGTTAATGTGGGAGATGTGTATAAGAGACAGGTGGCATGGTGGGGGGGTGGTGCACGGACTGCCGGGCGCAGGTGGAGTGAATACCCAGGAATAGAAAGATGAAGCCTGGAGACGCTTTCAGAGCGGACCCTGCAGATTATCATGCCCGGGGCCCTTAGGACTAAGGCCAGTTTGGGCGGGAGCCCTCCGGGAAGAAGACGCCCTGCGAACTGGCTGTGCTGAGTAGGAGGGCAGAGCGCCCCCTGGTGGTCAGGGGCTGCACTGTTCTCAGCATGCCGGGTCTCAGGGATGGCGGACCCAGAGCCCCAGGGCTGACCCAGCTGCTGCGGGCAGGGGGCCAGGGGTCTCCCCACCTCCCATTCCAGATGAAGCTTCCCTGCGACCTTGAGATTCTCACCTGTGTTTCTGCCTCCTTCCTGCTCCACTTCCATGACCAGAGCCAGTTCAACCCACCCACCTTGTTGCCACCAGCCAGACCCACCCCCGGCACATGCTTCCAAGTAATTTGGTAATAATGCCAGCAGCCCAGCTAAAACCAAGCAAAGACTTTGATTCTACTTAAAAAAAAAACAAACAAACAAGAAACGCAGTCATAGACCCATTCTCAGAATCTCTTTTGAAGTAGCAAGCGTGGAGTTCTCTGATTCTGGAGGGGATGGCTACTGACTATATTAGGAATAATCTCTCTCTAATCTTTTGACAGCAGAGGCTGTAAATTCAGTTCGTGTAATGCCGCAAAGTCTGCCTCAGAGACTGTTATTAGCGGAGAATTCCTCCCAGATTCTCCATGGCCATCACTCTGTGATGGTGCTTATCTTGTATTAATATTTCTTGTCTCAGAGCAATATAATGGAAAATGAAGCCCCACTTATTGAGCCTTTGCTAAGAGGGGCAGAGAGTAAACAGAGCCACTGCTTGCTCTCCGTGCCAAATCCTCATATAAATCTGAGTCCATCTCTTCTCTGATTCATAGGTATTCATCATGAATATCACCAGAACTGGGCAATGATTAATCTTCCCAGCAGTCACCAGGCATCGGCATGCTTGCTTAACGGGAGCAATCAGTGGCTTAATCACTGAGCTTTGTGCAATTAGACGATACAAACGACACCCTACCTGGCCAAGCGTTTCTTTCCCTGGAGATCATTTTATTTGTTTCCATGGAAAAGTTGCAGCTGTGGGCTGGGCCCAGGTCACTGGCAGTCCAGGGCTCCGGCCAGTGGGCAGGGATGAGCAGGTCTGTGGGCTGGGTGGCAGCCTGCAGAGCCCTAGCGTGCAGCTGGTTGGAGCACCTGGACGCATTGGTGAAGAAGGCCACAGTGGTGGTCTTCTGCAAGGGGACGCCGGAGCAGCCCCAGGGTAGCTTCAGCAATGCATCGCTGCAGATCCTGCGACTACTCAGCCTACAACGTGCTGGATGACCCCCAGCTCCGGAGAGGCATTAAAGACTACTCCAACTGGCCCACCATCCCGCAGGTATTCCTCCACGGCGAGTTCGTGGGGGGCTCTGACATTCTCCTGCAGACGCACCAGATTGGGGGCCTGGTGGAAGAACTGAAAAAGCTGGGCATCCGCTCCACCCTCTGAGATAAAAGACCAGGACTCAAAGTGAGGGAGGGTGGCCCAGGCGAGGAGCCGCTGATGTCAGAGTCTCACCTCCAGAGAAGCCTTACCTGTTCTGCTTCCCACTCTTCACGTGACTGCATTGGTTCCTCCAGTTTGTAAGCAGACGGGTGATTTTAGCCTGTTTGGTGTTTGGGCAAGGAATATCCCATCGTGAGCAAAATCATAACCACTGCACTGTTATAATCGAGGTCAATTACGATTGTTGTCAACAAAATTCCTTCTTCTGTTGTCCTTTGCTCTTTGCCTGATTCAGGAGTAAACCTCAGAGCTTCTGAAGCCTTGTTATTATTCATAGATCCTCCTCAAACATGTCAGTCTACAAAGATAATATAACCCCTTCCCTGTTTTTTTTTTTTTTTTTTGTAGCTTGTTCTGTTAAGGAAAATTATGGACAAGGAAGAAAACAAGATAACTGGGTTTTCTGGTTTTTTTAAAAAGACAAATGGCCAACCATTTAGGAAAAAAAAAAAGAAAATTTGCAAGGTCTAGGGGGGTGTGGCATCTGGGGAACGGTGACCTGGGGATGCTATAACCAGGCCGACGTCTCTTCTTGACATCAGCCCAAGAACTGGGATTAAAAGATCATGGCCCCACATTAACCTCTGCATTTTAAATAGGATGCAATTCTGCATCTTACAGGTTTGTTCAGGAAAAACACTTTGGCCAGTTTTTAAAAAAAATAACATATAAGTCAGATGAACTTCCCAGATGTGGTAAAGAATCTATCTGTCAATGAAAGAATTGCAAGAGATGTGGGTTTGATCTCTGGGTTGGGAAGCTCCCCTGGAGGAGGAAATGGCAGCCCACTCCAGTGTTCTTGCCTGGAGACTCCCGTGGACAGAGGAGCCTGGCGGCTGCAGTCCACGGGGCTGCAAAGAGTCAGATACGACCGAGCAACTGAGCACACTGCTCACCTGTCATGAAATTCAACACATTCCAGCGGATTTTAATGTGCTCCCGGTGGCGTGCAAACATAACCGCCCTCCAGCCCCAGAACATTTTCACCACTCCGAAAGGAAAGCCTGTACCGAAGCACTCCCCCACTCCCCCCAGCCCCTGGCAGCCCCTCACTGGTCAGCACTCCTATCTTGATGGCTGGGCCCTCCAGTACACTCTGGAAAGAAATTTCTGATATAAAGCATCATTTTTCTTGTGCTCCTAATCTCAGAACAAAAAAATTAACTTTTAAATGATTAATTGCAATATTTGCTATAGATTTTCTTTTGTAGAATAATTTCATTAGACTGAGAAAAATCTCTTCTGTTCCTAGTTTATTAGGCAGTTTGTGATTTTTATCATGAAAAAACTTTATCAAGTTCTGTTTCCGCATTTGTGACTTTCTTCATCTGTTCTGTTATTATGTAGGAGTGCATCAATTGATTTTCCAAAATCAAACCAACCTTGCACCTGTCTCTTATACACATCTTATACAGGCAGTCATATAATGTATCACCTTTTGTGTCCCGCATCTTTCACTTAGCATATTTTTGAACTTCAAGCCTTCACTTCTTTTTATGGTTGAATAATATTCCATCTTCTGGAATGTTCTACATATTCCAGAATGTTTTGTGTTTATCCCTGTAATCCACTGATGGGCATTTGGGTTGTCTCCACTCCTTGCTGTGATTTGCTTATTGTAAGTAGTATTACTTTGTATTTATGTTTCTGAGTTTTATGTGAATATGTGTTCTCATATTTGCCTAGGAATGGATTTGCTGGGTGATACGGTAATTTTATGTTAAATTTCAGAAGGTCTGTCAAGCGCTTTCCACAGTGGGTTCATTGTTTTACACTCTTGGAAGAAATGATGAGGATTCCTGTTTTTCCATATCCTTGCCAACTTGTGATTTTCTCCTTTTCAGATTAAAGCCGGCCCGAGTGCCTGGGAAGCGGTATGTCCCTGAGGTGACTACTGATGATGATGAACATCTTTTTATGCACTTGTATATGTTCTCTGGGAAAACGTCTATTCAGATTCTTTGCCCATATTTTAATTGGACTATTTATCTTTTCTAATGTGGAGTTTTAAAATGCCTCTATATGCAGGCAGATCTCATTTTATTGTGCTTCACAGATATTGTGGTTTTTACATATTGAAGAGAGTGGCAACCCCATGTTGTTAGATGATACTTAACATTTTTTTAGCAATAAAGTCTTAGCTGCAGCATGAAAGTGAAAAGTGAAAGTGAAGTCACTCAGTTGTGTCCGACTCTTTGTGACCCCGTGGACTGTAGCCTACCAAGCTCCTCTGTCCATGGGATTCTCCAGGCAAGAATACTGAAGTGCGTTGCCATTTCCTTCTCCAAGGGATCTTCCCGACCCAGGGACTGAACCCACGTCTCCCGCACTGGAGGCAGACACTTTAACCTCTGAGGCACCAGGGAAGCCTGGGATCTAGTTCCCAAACCAGGGATCAAACCCAGGTGTGCTGAGTTGGGAGCTCAGAGACTTAACCACTGGGCCACCAGGGAAGTTCAATAAAGAACTTTTGATTAAGGCATGTATATTCTTTTTAGACATAATGCTACTGCACACTTAAACTATAATGTAAATGTGGTTTTTATATGCACTATGTCGTTCAGTTGCTTAGTTACCCTGACTCTGCAGCCCCATGGACGAGTGCATGCCAGGCCTCCCTGTCCTGCGCTGTCTCCTGGAGCTCACTCAAATTCATGCCCATTGAGTTGGTGACGTTAGCTAACCGTCTCATTCTCTGCTGCCTCCTTCTTTTGCCTTTAATCTTTCCCAGCATCAGGGTCTTTTCCAGTAAGTCGATTTTTCACATCAAGTGGCCAGAGAATTGGAGCTCCAGCTTCAGCATCAGTCCCTCCGTTGACTCTTCACACAATGAATATTCTATGCGTTGGGCAGCCGGAACACTTGCGTAACTCTCCTTATCTCTGTATTCACCTCGTTGCAGTGATCTGGAAATGAACTCATAATATCCCTGGGGTCGCCTTGCATCTTAGATACAAGATTCATACCAGACCCATGATTTCCGAACATTTCCTCCCTTCTCTAGATTGCCCTTTTGCTTCCGTGAATGCTCCTTTGATATACATAGTTTTTAATTTTGATGAGCATCTTGTCAACTTTAATCAAAAGTCTTGGGTCAGCATTTCTGAAGTTTTTTTCAGTATCATTCCACTAAGGAGAAAATTCTAATTTAATTTGATGAGATACATTAAAAATTAAGGAACAGATTTTTGTTAAACAGCCTTCAGCTTTGAAGGGCCACAGTCATTGCATATATAAGATTTCCTCCAACAATCAACTTTTCCCCTTGGGGAGTAGTTTTGCTGCCAAGAATTTAGGCGTTAGGTCAAAGCTAGTGCCCTTCAACTGAACTAGGGTGATGCTGTGGGATGTGAGATGCTGTGAGATGTGAGATTCTGTGGGTTCAGTGAGGCTGGATCCGGTGTTTCCCTACATGCTCAGCTAGTCCCAGTGGGGATGGTTCCTCTGGCCACATTCATGGGTAGGATATGAGGCTGTACAACTTTTCTGAGAAATGCCAGAGGGGACATTGGTCCATGGAGACTCTGGAGTAACATCCTGGGTGCTGATGGATGCTGGGGAGTGACTGGGCTGCTGCCGCCTCCAGTGTAGCTCCTGAGAAAACCCGTGTCAATCTCTTGCCTATCTCTGTGAGCACCAGGACAGTCTGGACCTCCCAGAAGCTGAAGAATCTGTTCTTTACTTAGTGAACAGATGGAGCTGGTCTGCGTTAGGGGTGTGGGGTTTCCCTAGTGAAGTGGAAAATAAACCCAGGAAGCACGAACTCTTCCGGAAGAATCTCCAGGTGTCCTGATGGCTTTAGAGCCCTGGGAGCCTCCTCTGAAGTGTCAGAGGCCACAGAGGTGGCTGGGTGGTCTACTGCGGCCAGACTGCCTGAAATCCCCGACAGCCCCAGAGCTGCCCTGGCTTTTGAAAAGAAAGGGCTTCCCTGGTGGCTCTGCCAGTAAAGAATCTGCCTGCAGTGCAGGAGACCTGGGTTCCATCCCTGGAAAGGGAGGCTCCCCAGTCCAGTGGGTAAGGAATGACTACCCACTCCGGGATTCTTGCCTGGAGAATTCCATGGATAGAGGAGCCCAGAGAGCTACAGTCCATGGGGTCTCCAAAGAGTCGGAAATAAAAGTGGAAATAAAAGTGGGTGCACGTGGCTCCCTTCTTTGGGAGTAGACAAGATGACCTCAAACATGTGAGGATCCTGACTTCCATACCAGTTACTGCCCCCCCCCTCCACTGCCACTACCACCCCTGGACGCAAAAGTACCTTCTGGTGAGCTGATTCATAGGTCATACAGGACAGAAGGGGGCCCGGCTGAGGGTTGCTAGGCACACAGAGAGATGTGACCAGATCAGAATGAACGGCTACCATGGATGTTCTGGATGACCCTTGGCTTTTGTTTGCTTTTTATCTCCCGTTCTGTTGTTCAGATAATTAAGCGTGGCCATCCAGGCAGCCCGTCATGGAGAAGCCTGCTCTACTGCAGCAGGCACTTGGCTTCCAGGGAAGGGACAGAGACAGTCAGATCCCATGTGCTGTGAGGCCAGAGCCCGTGCTTCACGCTTCTTTCCTTTCGTCTTCCTCCTCTCCTCCTCGTCTCCCTCATCTTCCTCCTCCTCTCCCTCATCTTCCTCCTCCTCTTTCTCGTCTTCTCCACTGGACCAGATAATGTTTCATTTCCTAATTTTAAAAGTAGGTATTATCCTCCATCAGAGAAGACTGAAAGATTAATTTATCTCAAGAACCAGTGTAAATGATCTCTTGGTTAGTGTTTTCTTTGGTGATAAATATCTCACTTCTGGTCTTCTTGCTCCATATTTAGAGGAAGTTGAGTTTTCTGGAAGCCTTTAATTATCTAGAGGAGACCATATGGTGAGGTGAACACGTGAAAGATATAGAAATCCAGAATAAGAAAGCTTTTAAGACTGGACACATCTAATCAGTTCTCTGTGTGTCCAATGTGTTACTCAGAGGAACTGATAACATACTTTTTTCCTGGAGAAGCAGGTGGCAGTTGAATTTTTAGAACAATTTACCATTAAGTGAACATTTTGGCGTAAGAAAACAGTGAAAACAAGGATGCTTCATTATTTATCATCTTTTATCACGAAAATACCTTGCTAAGTATCACTGAGGCTGCAAAGTAACATGGCCTCAGGTCTGTGATCAGAGACAGCTCATTATCTAGTGAGTCAAGATTAAAACGTGCAAGGATGGAGTGATGCTCCGTGGCGCCCCCGGCCCACAGCTCCTTCGCCGTCCATTTGTCAGCGGGCCTTCAGCCGAGTCCATGTCCTAGCTGCTGTAGAGACCGCCACAGTGAGCACTGAGGGCGCACGTGTCTTTCTGAGCTGCGCTTTTCTCAGGGGACAAGCCATAAATCGAAGGAGACTGGGTCGTTTGTAGAGATGTGGCTGGACCCAGGGCCTGTCATGCAGAGTGAAGCAAGTCCAAAGCAGAAAAGTACCATCTATTCACGCATATATGTGAACTGTAGAAAAACGGTACAGATGATTCTATTTCCAGGGCAGGAAAGGAGATGCAGGCACAAAGAACGGACTTGTGGACATGGAGCGGGGCAGGGAGGGTGCAATGAATTGGGAGACTAGCTTTGACATGTATGCACGACCACAGGTAAAATAGACAGTAGCGGGAGGCCAAGGCATCATGCCATTCGGTCATGAGGAGCCTAATGGGTTCAGTGGGTTAAATCCGTATATGCATGTGCGTGTAGCAGAGGAAGCTCACTCAGTGCTCTGTGATGATCCAGAGGGCTGGGACGGGGGTAGGGGGACGTCCAAGAGGGAGGGAATATATGTATACAGACCGCTGATTCACTTCGTTGTACAGCAGAAACTAACACACCATTGTGAAGCAAAATAATAATAATATAACCCAAAACTTGTATGGGAAACTGCAACCAAATTATTGGAAAAGCAGTCTTATAAGGAGAGATAGCAAAAGCGAGTATTTCAGAAGAAAGCAAGCTTAAGCTCAGGTGAGTCAAGTGCAAGCCACATTTAAGTGAGATGATGAGAAGATAAACAGAATTTAGGACACTAGATACGAAGGAGAACCTTCAGGAGGGGGCACCTGGGCAGACGTGCAGAGGTCGGACGAGGAAGGATGGCGGCCGACAGAGAGCGGAGGCCACTCACACTCACGTGAGGGGTCCAGAGTGTGACGGGCGCAGCCACACCCCCAGCGTTCAGCACACGCTGTGATCAAGGGAATGGCAGCCCACTCCAGGGTTCTTGCCTGGAGAATCCCATGGACAGAGGAGTCTGGTGGACTCCATGGGTCAAAGACTTAGTGACTAAACCACCACCACCAAGCGATACAGTCGTGGGAGAAATGGTCTGGTAATGGGTGGACCAGAGGCAGAGAGATGGGAGAGATGGTCAGGAGCACGGTCAGGGAATTCAGGGGCCAGAGGCTGAAGGTGTGGCGGCTGAGAGGTGGGCAGTGCAAACAGGAAGGAAGGACTGGGAACGCAGACTGAACTGGAGAAGACGGCCCAAGGCCAGGCAACTGATTGGCTATGCGGGGAGGTGAAAAAGAGGGGAAAGAACGAGAAATGAATGGAGAGTTTCCTGTCTTCATGATTAGAAACATGATGACAAGCGAAGTCAGGGGGAGGGGGTGGTTTGGGAGGGAAAATTTTTGTGTGTTTCAGGAGCTGAAGCTCCAATCAGCAGGTGCAGGGGGTGAGTGGAGAGAGACGGTTAGCTCTCTAGGCAGGTAATGTGAAGCACCTTTCTGCAGGTGCAGGGAAGCTCCATCTGTGTGGTCAGATTCCAGCTGGGGAAGAAAAATTTTAGTAAAGCTTGTCCTCCAGAGGCAGTGAGACGCCAGTGCATGAACTCTTCTCCTTGCAAGAGTTTAGGTCCTGCTGGGCATCTCATGGCACCTCTAGTTCAGTATGTTAAGAGCAAGTCCTCTTTTTCCTCATCATCCTCTGGTTATTATCTGTTTTTGGTGCCAATAACAACCAGCTAGGGATTCCCTGGTGGCTCAGCAGGTAAGAATCCACCTGCAGCACAAGAGACCTAAGAGATGCAGGTTGGATCCCTGGTCAGGAAGATCCCCTGGAGAAGGGCACAGCAACCCACTCCAGGGTTCTTGCCTGGAGGATCCCATGGACAGAGGAGCTTGGCAGCTACAGTCCCTGGATCACACATGCACTCAGCAGCCAGGTAAGCCAGCAAACAGGAGACTTGGGAAACATCTGACTTCTCTTTCCACCCCCTGTCATGTCTTCTAGTAAACATAGTGCTCAAATGTAATGCAGTCAGTCCTTATGTTTAGTGGGGTTTTTTGGGTCTCTTAAAGAAAGTTTTATTCAAAAGTCATGAGGATATTTCTCTATGCAATTATGAACACACTTTAACATTTTCTTTCCACCTTTGTGGCATTAATCCACCTGAAAATAAACTTTTGATGTATGGTATATGAGGCAGGGCTCTGATTTCATACGTGTTTCTTCCATGTAAATAACCACCTCAACATTTATCAAAAGGACACATCCTTTGGTCTTAAATGTCACCGTGGGCTTTTGCCAAGAGCACATGCATATATAGATTTGTTTCCGTTTAATCCATTAGGTTCTTCATGAACTAATGGCATGGTGCCTTAGTTATTGTCCTTTATAATAATGCTTCTGGTGTGGTAAACAGTTTTTCCATTTCCTAATTCATTCTTCTTCAAGAGTGACTTGGATATTGAAGTTCCTTTAGGAGCCTTTCATTGTTGGTATGTAGAAATGAAATTTATTTTTATATATTGGATTTTTGTAAACTTTCAATTTTGCTAAATTTTCCTTTTGATTCTAATGAATTTTTATGAGTTCATTCCTCTATATAAAATTCATATCATCTCTATTTTCAGTTCTTATATTTTTCCTTTTTTTGTTATTCTTGCCTATCTTGATGGCTGGGCCCTCCAGTACACTCTGGAAAGAAATTTCTGATATAAAGCATCATTTTTCTTGTGCTCCTAATCTCAGAACAAAAAAATTAACTTTTAAATGATTAATTGCAATATTTGCTATAGATTTTCTTTTGTAGAATAATTTCATTAGACTGAGAAAAATCTCTTCTGTTCCTAGTTTATTAGGCAGTTTGTGATTTTTATCATGAAAAAACTTTATCAAGTTCTGTTTCCGCATTTGTGACTTTCTTCATCTGTTCTGTTATTATGTAGGAGTGCATCAATTGATTTTCCAAAATCAAACCAACCTTGCACTGCGGAGTTAAACCTAATTTATTCGTGCTAACTGTACTTTTTGCCAGATTCAATTTGTTCATGTTCTATTTAGACTTTCTGAGTATGGTGGTGGTTTAGTCTCTAAGTTGTGCTTGACTCTGCAATACCACAGACTGCAGCCCACCAGGCTCCTCTGTCCATAGGATTTCCCAAGCAAGAATACTGAGGTGGGTTGCCATTTCCTTCTCCAGGGGATGTTTGAGAAATATTGATCTGTATAATTTCCTTTCACTTACCATTCTTGTCAAATTTTATATTAAGGTTTTATATTAATTTCAGAAAGTGACATGTAATTTTTTTCTGCCCTCCGAATGAATTTTTATGTATGTATGTATGTATTTATTTTTTTATAGGGAAAAGCTCTGTGACCAAATACTTGGACCTAAAGTTTTTCTTAGAAGGTTTTTTTTTTTAGCTTTTTATTATGGAAATATTCTATTTAATACATTTACTGATATATTTGGCTTTAAATGTACCATCTTACTTTGTAGATGTTCTACATCTACATGTTCTGTGTATTTTTCTCTCCTTTGTTGTCCCTCAGTTTAAAAGAGTATTTTTAAAATCCATTTTTAATTAGACGAAAACTGCTTTAAAATGTTGTGTTGCTTTCTATCATGCAACATGAATCAGTCATAATTATACCTGTAACGCCTCCCTGTCGAGCCCCCCTCCCACCCCCATCCTGTCTTCACGGGGTGCCAGGCTGGGCTCTCTGTGTTACATAGCAGCTTCTCACTAGCTAGTAACAGAGTATTTTTTTAAATCAAATTTTCCTCTTCACTGGTATAAAAGTCAGGCACTCTACTTTTGTTCTTTTAATATTTATCCAAGAAATTGTCCTACTTAACTTACTACTTTGAAAACAATTTGTTACTTTCATCCTTTATTCAGAACAATGCAAGGAGATTATAACACTTGACTGTTTATCCTTGCTTGCTTAATCTATTATTGTTACTTTAAAGTCTTTTTAATCCTCAAGAGACATTGCTTTTGTATAGTAAATTTTATTTAGGTTTACCCATGTATTTCCACTTTGTTGAGGCTTCCCTGGTGGCTCAGACAGTAAAGAATCTGCCTGCAGTGCAGGAGACCCCACTTCAATCCCTGGGATGGGAAAATCCCCTGGAGGAGGGCATAGCAACCCATTCCAGTATGCTTGTCTGGAGAATCCCACGGACAGAGCCTGGCGGGCTACAGTCCATGGGGTTGCAGAGTTGGATATGACTGGGTGACTAACACTTTGACCTGATTTGCCTCTGCGTTTCAAACCTTCAACCTGGGCTAATTTTTCCTCTACTTGACCTAAGTTCTCAAGACTTTCCTTTCGCCCGCTGTTGCCAGCGCTTTCGATCTTTGTTATAAAGAGCGACTGTTTCGCCCTCGCTCTTGGAGGATGTATCTAATGGATCTAGATTGTTTCTCCCCACTCACTGAAGACGCCAGTTCTTTGTCTTCTGACTTCAGTGGTTGTCAACAGGAAGTCAACTGGGATTCTCATGCCTTTGAAGGACCATCTTCATCTCTCTTTCTCAAGTACACACACGTACACTCACACTCGCACGTGTATGTGTGTGCATAATTTCTGGCTGCTTTTCCTATTTTTGTTGTCCTTTCAGTTTTTGAAGTTTCTTTCTAATCTGTCTTCATGTGGATTTGTCTTCATTTTTCCTGTTTGAAATTGGTTGCACTTTTGAACTTGAATCGTTAGGTAAACTATGGCAAAACAGCTTGTGAGAGTAGGGAGGAGTATGAGAAAGATATCACAAAGAAAGGAGCAATCAGACTCAGAAGGTGTGGGAGGGAGAAGTAAGTAGAAAATAGAAACACGCCGTCAGGACCAGATGCTTAGAAAGGAGCAGTGACGTGTGTGTGTGTGTGTGTGTGTGTGTGTGTGTGTGAGTGTGTGTGTGTGAGTGTTGTGAGTGTGTGTGTGTGAGTGTGTGTGAGTGTGTGTGTGTATTGTTGATGGTCATACTTGAATGAAACTCAGAAGCTCCGTAAAATCTATATAAATTATCTTTCTTCTCAACATCTCACTAAATTCCTAGTAGAAAGTTTTAAAAAGGAGATTTCTAATATTAATTCTTAAATTCCATAACCAGGGTGAAAACTTGGACGCATAAGGCTGAACTGTGAGGTCACAGTGATTCTGGGAGTTTTTCCTGAACTAAAAAGAATGTTAACTTTTCAGTTGTCTCATATAATTTGAACACGTCGTTTGAAAATTAGTGTAAAATGAGAACATCAGGAGCATGGCATCAGTTTTCTTCGTGTTATATAAAATGCAGTTACCTTAAAACTCTTACAAGTGTCAAATGCCCTGGAGTCGCTATTTGTTAAGAACGCAAGTAATGAAAAGTAGATTTCATTCCAGTAGCTTGATGCCCTGATTAATTAATTATGCTCAAAGACAGCCTGGTGAGCTGTGCCGAGTGCCCATCGATTTTCAGGATGCAGACAGGCAGGGAAGCCGACCCACGGGGAGCAGTTTTAATCTGTCAGTCCGCGCCGGCCCGTTTGTTGAAGCCAATTGCATTTGACACTCCAGGATCCCGGCGTTCAGCCTGTGCTTCGGCAACTGCTTTTCTCCTGCTTAATAAGAAGCAGCAAGAGGCCCACAGGGCGCCCACAGTCTGTCAAGTTTCCCCTGTCGACTCCGCTTATCTCTTCATTCTCCAGTATTTCTCAGGCTGCTGGGAGAATAATACACCGAAACCATTACTCCCCAGAGAGATAAATGTTCTCAAGCCTTTTTCAGCCGTAAGGGGGGCTCTGGGACCTCTGCAGTCCATAGACCCCAAGGCTGGCTTGGGAGTTGGACTTGGGGCACCCACTCTTTCCCAGTTGACCTCCTTGTCCCGAAAGTGCTCTCACTGTTAGGACGTCCACCTCAGGGCCCTGGTACTGGCTAAGGAGAGGATTTTATATAGATCCAAACTCGCCAGGAGCAATGCTGTGAGACTTGCTGTTCCAACGTGTATTCGCCAGTCCTGGGTACCTGCTCAGGCTTGCATTGAGCCTGAAGTTGCCTGTGTGTGTGTGCAAGTATGTGTGCAAGTATGTGTGCAAGTACGTGTGCAAGCACGCGTGTGCACTTGCTTCTTTCGGTCTGAGCTGCGGGATTCGTGGGGGGCCCGCATGAGATCCGTGCCACATTCTCACTTGATCCTGTTTCAGACAATCCGAAGCACCAGGCAAGATTAAATACTCGGTGTCCAGCCCTGGAAAATGATGCTGAAGCCTGCTCTGTCTGGAGCTTACAGACGCCTGGAAGGCTGTGGTGCAGTGAGATGGAAGATGCCTGGGCCACCCTCCTCAGTCCTGACATTGCTGCTCAGGGGCTGGATGATACTTCGAAGTTTTTCTGCACGTGAACTGGGAATGATTCCCGCCTTTTAGAGCTGCTGTGAGAGCTAAATGGGATAACGCACATTCAGCACTTGCCCAGCAAATGACGCAGTGGCCTGGAGGTCCATGTCTCCCCAGATTCGTGTGCTGAACCCTCATCCCAAAGTGATGGCGCTGGAGGTGGGTTCTTGTCGGTGATCAGGCCACGTGGGCGTGCCCTCAAGAGCGGAATTACTTCCCTTTGAAGAACAGACACAAGAACTTGCTCTTGTTCGCCCTTCCCCCATGTGGGGGCACGGGAAGGCTGCCACCTCGAGGCAGGTGCTCACTGCACCACTGAGGCCCCGATCTCAGATTTGCAGCCTCCAGAGCAGTGGGAAAAACGTATCTGTTCTTTATCTGACGACATTAGCCTTAGCACGCCCGTCCCCATAAACTGAGGAACACGGTACCAGTTTACTCTCAGGGTGCCCCTTGCTAGCCAAGAAACAAGGATATTGGTGCAAGTGGTCTCGACATTTTTTTCTGGTGCTCACACATTCTGTCTTAAATACTGCAGTATCAGACTTTAGATGTTTAGTGTGACTTGTACAAATGTAGCTGGATTTTATCTTGGAATGTTCCTTTAGGATCTCAAAGGAGGCTCAGAAGAGAGAGAGATGGTAGCCAAGCCGTCTGTCTGAAGGGTTTTTTTCTTTTGTCCATTTGAATGATTGATTAGCCAGAAACCTGAATCACAGAGGGTCACAATCACGAAATCATGAGCTGAGGTGAGGAGGCTCTTTGTAAAACTCCTACTATGTGCTAGATATCATCATACAGTCTCACTGAATCAAGTGAAAAGCCCTCCAAGGTTGGCAGAATCAACATCTCTTGTTTTGCAGATGAACGTAGCTGAGAGGTCTCATGGGCAGAAAGGAACAGGGTGCGAGGTTGAGTCCTTTCCCCCTGACCCTGATCCTTGTGTTTCCTCTTCACCACTGCGCAGGAGGGCATGAGTCAGGGGCCCAGAGGAGAAGACAGATGGAGCGATGGGGTCACTGGGGAAGAGGATGGTGGAGTCAGCAGCCCAGAGCCCCTGATTTGACCCTGATGGGAAGACAGGAATGGTTGGTGGCCAGCGTGTATGTCTTGGGACAGAAACAAGCAGGAACTGGACAGCTTACGGAAGGTCAAGGCCAAGCTTCCACCACATCCAGAAGGTCAGAGATCAAGCAAAGGGTCTCCCTTTCCACCTGCCTCTGTTCATGACTCTCGTGCCCTCCCTTTATGTGAAGATGCAACTGGCTTTTCGCTTGGTTTAATTTCCTTAAACGACTGGGACCCAGAGAAGCTCTGTCACGATCCTGCAAATTCAGGAAAGGTTTATAAAATGAGAAAGCAATGGGAAAGTGTGGCAGTCACGTAAATGCTGCACTTTAGGACAGTCTGATTCAGGGAAAAATAGAGACTTCGAGGGTCTATAAAGGCGCACTTGCGTAGGACACTGAAATTGTTCCATTACTTGTTCATTTTCTTTTATGAAGTAGAGAGCCTGAGAGACAGAAGTGTAAGCAAAATATAATTCAAATTGTAGACATTCAGCTTAAATATGTCTAGAAAATATCTGTTTACAGATCAGAGGTATGCCTGCCCCAGAAACACGCCTGGACTACTGTTCCAGAAGCCAGCATCCCGTTATTCTTCACCAAACGACTTATTAGTTGGCTTCCAATCATAAGGTCATTGTTTTTTCTAGATTACTAACTTCATTTTACATGTTGCCACTCTAAATCCACTATTTTCTTATTTGATGGACAGCAACTGATTGACTTTGCTAAGTTTTTATATCCCATATTTCCTTCCTTATTCTAAGGTTCAGTCTTTGCAGCTGCTGTTCCCCTGTTGGAACATTTAAAAAACATTTTTGCTAAGCCCTGCTATTGAATGTATTTGTAAGGGAGTACAGTTGACTCCTTACTTATGATCTACATTTGGCTAATGAGGCTGGTCCTTATCAGAAATTGTAGGATGAGATAGCTAGATAGCATCACCAACTCATTATAACTCATTAGACACAAATTTGAGCAATTTCCAGGAGATAGTGGAGGACAGAGGAGCCTAGCGTGCTGCAGTCCACGGGGTCGCAAAGAGTCGGACACGACTTAGCCACTGAACAGCCATTAGTTCTTGGATTTTGTCTTTAGAATAAAGGCAATGCGAACGCAGCCATTCTTGAACGCCTGCCTTAAGGCAACGGAAATCGAATGACCAAGATCTGAGTCGAGGTGTCGCAGACTGGAGCCCCTCCTGCATGCTGACATCTTCTGGATCCCAGTGGTTGGAAAGGAGGTAGGGTCTCACTCTTCTGGACCCTGCTTTGTGTTGCTGAGGCTGGGGCTCTCCCAACCATGACTCCGCTTAGCCAGTTGATTCCCGTGAGGTTCTAACCAAAAGGATGCTGGAGGGAGAGACCGCTAGGCTGGGGGTCAGCTAGTCTGGGGGTCAGAGTGGGACTTGATCTGCTCAGTGTGATGATTCTAGGAACCTGCCTTCACCATGGCTGTGCCTGTTGGCCCCAGTTTCCAGTTCTACCCACGCCCCCAAACCAGCCCCAGTGCACCTGCTCAGAGGTAAGAATACCAGCCAGACAAACACCCCCACAGCTAAGCTTTAGTATCAGCGTCCTGAGTTGGACCATCAATACCGGTGATGCAACTTCTGCACATGCTCAGCCAAGTTTCTGAACCCTGATCAGCTCACCCTCTTCCCTTGGTGACCCCAGTTCAGAGAGTAGCTCTTTCCTGCACATTGCATCTTCATGTTACGATCTGGTTCCTTTTCAACGCTTTGCTGTTGTTCAGTCACCAAATTGTGTCTGATTCCTTGTGACCCCATGGACGGCAGCTCACCAGGCTTCCCTGTCCTTCACTATCTCCCAGAGCTCACTCAAACTCACGTTCATTGAGTTGGTGAAGCCATCCAACCATCTCATCCTCTGTCACCCTCTTCTCCTTCTGCCCTCAATTTTCCCCAGCATCAGGGTCTTTCCCAGTGAGTTGGCTGTTCACATCAGGTGGCTTTACTTAGTTAGATAAACGTGTATGTTGACTTCTCTTAAATGACTAGTGGAATTTCTAGCTAAAATGACTAGTGGAATTTCTATGTTCCCGAGTGGACCTCAACTAATGCCATTAAGTTCTTCATATATGGAATGGCAGTAAGAATGCCCGCCTGTTATTATGGGTTGAATTGATTCCCTCCATTCATATGTAGAAGTCCTAGCCTCCAGTACCTCGGGATGTGGACTTACTGGGGAATGAGGCCTTTGAGCGTGCAACCAGTGAGGAGGAGGCACTCCGGAGTGATCAGGTTCCTAGTCGGACATGACTGGAGCCTCTGTAAGAAGAGGAGATAGAGACTCAGATACGCGATGAGAACACCCTTCAGTGACAGGCAGAGACGGGCAACGTGCCTGCAAACCAGGGGATGCAGGGTTGCCCACTGCCACCAGAAGTAGGAGAGAGGCACGGAAGACCTTCCCCCGCAGAGTCCTCAGGAAGGAATGATTCTGCCCACACCTTGATGCTGGGCTTCCAGCCTCCAGAAGTTTGAAGAAACCACTCTCCCTTGTTTTAAGCCATCTGGTTTGGGGACCTTTGTAACAGCAGCCCTTGGAATGCACCTAACTTAGGGATTGCTCACGAGCAGTAAACCAGGATTGTAGGGAGTCCAGTTTGTGCCTGATGTGTGCAGATTCTCAGTAAAAGGGAACTGTTCTTAAGCTCATTCCTTTGACTGTTACAGGTCATTCTTGTGGGCTGTGCTTGGCTTCCTCTTGGTCCTTGACTCAGCTGCTGATGAGCCCCGTGGCAGGAGCACACGTTGGAGGTTTTCCATGGGCCTCTCCTTTAGGAGAGGCAGAGGGACCCCTCTGCAGGGTCATCCTGGCTCCTGAGCCCCCCCAGGGGTCAGCTGAGACCACCACGACAGAGACGGTCTGTTTGTCCCTCTGCACTGTCCTGCATCCCCCTCCCTTCACCCCAGGATGCTCTTCAGCAGACCTCTGCACACGTGCCTCTGGCTCTGAGTCTGTTTCCCCAGAGAGTCTGATACTTTAGAGCAAATACAAAGCCTGCAGTTGGGTTCAGCTTCACCGATGGTTTGGCAGGTGAAGAATCCCCCTGCCATTGCAGGAGATTCAGGAGATGTGGGTTCAGTCCCTCAGTCAGGAAGATGCCCTGGAGAAGCAAATGGCAGCCCACTCCAGTATTCGTGCCTGAAAAGTCCGCTGGACAGTGGAGTGGGGTGGACTGTAGTCCAGAGTCTCAGAGAGCTGGACACAACTGAGTGACTAAGAACACACACACACACACACACACACACATACACACACTTGTGCATGTGTGTGTGAATGTGCTCCATTTAGATCTTCCAAAGTTGAATTTGCACAAGTACAGGGTCTGTGAGAGAACAACACATTCTACAGAAATTCTTGCGATTCTGTATAGCTGTTAGTTCACCTAATGGCTCAACACTGTCCAGCAACATGAGCAAATTGCTGCATTCTCTGCCTGTTGAGTCTGACTTCGGAAGCGCTACAAATTCTCTGTGAGAAACACAGGAGATTATCAGGCTGTGCTTCTCTACGTCTGCTCAGTCGCTCCGTCACGTCCGACACTTTGCAGCCCCATGGATGTTAGCCAGGCTCCCCTATCCATGGGATTTTCCAGGCAAGAATGCGGAGTGGGTCGTCATTTCCTTCTCCAGGAGATCTTCCTGACCCAGGGGTTGACACTGAGTCTCCTGTGTCTCCTGCAGGGCAAGCGGATTCTTTACCCAATGAGCCATCAGGCTGATTTAAATGTTATATTCCTAACCTGTAAAGGGGGTGGCCTCAATGAGAATACACATCTGAGACTGCACAATCCAAGGACATTCTGTGCTGCGACGGGGTTTACTTCTGTTTGCTGAAAATAAAGGTGATATTCTATGTGAATGTGTGTAATCCTTCTGTCTACAGGAGAAGTCAGGGCTGTGGATTTTAGATGCCAAATATCTAAAATACCCATAAATTTGCTCCTTCGTTCTATTTTAAAGATGCATTCAAAGTAATTTGTGATGTGGGAAAGCATTTGAGTAGTTTGGAGCTTCAAATTCTATCCATAATGGAATGCCTTTTCCCTGCACATCATTCACAGGTCTAATACCAGTGGCAACAAGTCAATTTAGAAATTGCTACCTTTCAAGAAGAAATGTAGAGTGTTCACTGTTTACCGTGTGTGGGCTATTGCACAGAATTCACAAATATATTCTTCTCATCTAAGACATAAAAGAAAGTCTCAAATTCTTTTCAGCTGTATCTTTTTTTTTTTTTTTCAGAATGGAAAATTAGAAAGCATAAGAGGAGGGTACAACAGGGCAGGGGCTTTTCAGTGCTTCCAATAAAGGACGTCTTTTGTAACTTCATTAATTTAGTGAGAGTTCATGAGATACTTGTATTTTTAACAAACACCAATTGAGGAAACACATTACCGTAAAAGATATGAATTCAGTAACAGCTTCGAGTAATTTTTTATTTTACTAATCACAGTAGCATCAATATAGTTGCAAAATACAGTATATGTGTGTGTTAGAGAAAGTGTGTGTGTGTGTTTCTGAAAGTGTGAAAGTGGCTCAGTTGTGTCCGATTCTTTGTGACCCCATAGACTGTAGCCCACCAGACTCCTCTGGCCATGGAATTCTCCAGGCAAGAATCCTGGAGTGGGTAGCCATTCCCTTCTCCAAGAGATCTTTCCAACCTGGGGATCGAACCTGGGTCTCCTGGATTTTAGCAAATTCTTTACCCTCTGAGCCACCAGGGAAGCCTAATTCAGTTCACTGCCCCGGGATTCTGAGGCCTGGGCTTGGCACAGATGGAGGAGGGAAGGACAGAAAGCCTGGGATCTGGAAGCTGGCTTCCTGTCCTGGCTCCCCCTGCCCCGCAGGGGCCGGGTCATCATGGAAAATTCAACCTTTCACTCACGGTGCCGCCTTATTCCTGAAAACAGTGCCAGCTTTCGAAGGGCTGCTCTTTCAGTGTGACCTCCTGGGAGTCTCTTCTGAGCTTGGGTATACGGCACTTTGCAGGCAGCGATCTCCAGTGTCAAGGCACTGTTTCTACCTGCTGTGTGAATAATCTGCTGGTGGCCCTGGTCTTGGCCTCAAAGAATTAATGAGCACAGAGAGGGGATCAGGGCCTTCTGTGAACATTCAATTAACTGAGGAAGCTTCTGTGCAGTGGCAGGGATGGCTGGTGCCCGGTCCCCAGGAGGGTCCTCAGTCCCGGTTCCTGGGCTGGGCTGCTGGTTATTGATGAGGCCATTTGAGGCCATTGATCATCCATTGTGCCAGCTCATTTTGGGTCTCCTCGGGGAACCCCCTGTTCTTTCTCTCTGACTTCCTCTCTCCTACATGTATGCATTTGACCATAAAAATGTGTCACACTCCCTTTCATTGAGTCAACGGGGTAGTGATCTCCCTGTTGTTAACCAAGATCAGGTGTCTCTGCCTCCCTGAGTCTCAGTTTTCTGCAGCAGTTCAAATACAGCTTGCATCCATGGAGTAGAAAATTTAATATCTTAAGATTTTAACTCTCTAAACTATTCTATCAGTTCAGTTCAGTTCAGTTCAGTTCAGTTGCTCAGTCGAGTCCAACTCTTTGCGACCCCATAAACCACAGCACACCAGGCCTCCCTGTCCATCGCCAGCTCCCGGAGTCCACCCAAACCCATGTCTGTTGAGTCGGTGATGCCATCCAACCATCTTACCCTCTGTCGTCCCCTTCTCCTCCTGCCTTCAATCTTTCCCAGCATCAGGGTCTATTCTAATGAGTCAGCTATTCTATAATGTTTATAAAATCCCAGTCAAAGTTTCAGAAGGGTAAATAAATAACAAAAGGCATACTTACTTGATTTTAACTGGAATCACATAAAATTGTGAGATAGTTTTTGAGGATAGTTAACATCACAGTGCACTTCGTCTGCTAACCCACAGGGAAGGCATAGCCCACTATTTATTCAGGTTTTGGTTTCCTTTTTTTTTTTCTTTTCCCAGTAGTAATTTTGTAGTTTTCTGTGTAGAAGTCTGATGTTCTGGTGTTTTTAAGATCATAAAGTATATTTAAGCACTTAAAAATTTTTCTAATCATCTTTGCTGGTGTAGTGTCCACTAGACTTAGTAAGCTGATTTATTACTTTTAGTATTTTTTATCTGTAGATTATTTTAGCTTTCTTTTAAAAAGCATATTACCTTTTGATAATGAAATGACAGCTTAATTCTGCCTCTTTAGCACTTACCTTTTAAAAACATTTAAATAAAGTATTTATAGACATGTTAAAAGTGTTAGGCATTTAATCATGTCCAAGTCTTTGTGACCCCATGGACCACAGCCCAGCAGGTTCATCTCCCCACGGAATTCTCCAGGCAGGAATGCTGGGGTGAGTTGCCATTCCCCTTTCCTGGGGATTGAACAGGGGTCTCCTGCATTACAGGTAGATACTTTACTGTCTAAGCCACCAGGGAAGCCCCTAGATATAGTGATAGTTCCCTTTAATAAATATATAATTATTACTATTTTCCATATTATGATGGTTTTGGCAATATTTTTGTTAACAACTTTTCCATTTTATCTAAAATTTCAAATTTTGAAGTATATTTCTAATTTATAGATTTGTTCCTTGATAGCTCAGTTGATAAAGAATCCGCCTGCAATGCAGGAGACCCTGGTTCAATTCCTGGGTAAATTAATTTTGTTCTTCTAAGAAGCTTTTTCTTTGATTCTATTTTGTTGATTTATGTTCTTTTAAAATTTTTATTTCTTTTTAACTGGAGAATAATTGCTTTCTAGTGTTGCATTGGTTTCTAATATTGTATATTAACACCTATACATGGAATCTAGAAAATAATACTGGTTTATGTTCTTATTTTTATTATTTTCTTTTTCCATTTTTTGAAGTTTAATTTGTTGTTTATTTTCTAACATTGTGAGATAGACACATTTCTTAAGCAGGACACGGAAAGCACTGATTATTACATAAAAGGCCAATAAATTGTACTATATTAAGATAAAGAAATTTTGTTTTCCAAGAGACATTAGTGAGAGAATAGGAAAGAAAGCCACAGAGAGGGAGAAGACATTGACAAAGCCTGTATCCAGAATATATAAAGATAGCTACAAATTCATAAGCCAAAGGCCAATAGCCCAATTTTTAAAAAAGTGAGCACAAGTCTTGAAAAGGCACTTGGTGAAGTGGAGTGGGCAAGAGTGACCACTAACCCACTGAGAAGGTCATCCAGGAAGCGGAGTGGAAACCCACAGCGTGATTTCCTATACTCCCCCTGAAACAGCTGAAATCCGGATGAGTGGACAAGACAGCGTTAAGCATTAGCAGGGCTTCCCAGGCGGTGCCAGTGGTGGTGCCCGCAATGCAGGAGACCTAAGAGACCCAGGGTCAGGAAGATCCCTGGGTCAGGAAGATCCCTGGCAGAAAGAAATGGCAACCGACTTCAGTATTCTTGCCTGTAGAATACCACGGACGGAGGAGCCTGGTGGGCTACACCCAGAGGGTTGCAATGATCAGACACAACGGAAGCAACTTAACACACACACACACACACACACACACACACACACACACGATATATGCTGTGCTGTGTCCATTGCTCGGCAGTGTCTGACTCTTTGCAACCCCTTGGGCTGCAGCCCCCCAGGCTGCATAGGATTCTCCAGGCAAGGACACTGGAGTGGGGAGCCATGCCCTCCTCCAGGGATCTTCCTGACCCAGGGATCGAACCTGCCTCTCTTGTGTCTCCTGCATTGGCAGGTGGATTCTTTACCACTGAGCCACCTGGGAAGCCCACGTATAATATGTGAAACTTGCTCAGTCATGACCGACTCTGCGATCCCATGGACTATAGTGTCCATGGAATTCTCCAGGCCAGAATGCTGGTAGCCACTCCCTTCTCCAGGGGATCTTCAAAACCCGAGGACTGAACCCAGGTCCCCCGCATTGCAGGTGGATTCTTTACCAGTTGAGCCACAAGGGAAGCCCAGGAATACTGGAGTGGGTAGCATATCCCTTCTCTAGCAGATCTTCCTGACCCAGTAACCAAGCCGGGGTCTCCTGAATTGCAGGTGGATTCTTTACCAACTGAGCTAACAGAGAAGTTTTCACATATTTTATATATATATATATATATATATCAGACACACACACAATATATATATGTATATATATATATGTAATACAGATGATGTACTCATAATATTTAATATACTATATAGTATCCGTAATTCCATCTGGATGTAAGAGAGAAAATAAATTCCCACCTTCCTTTTTGGCTGAAGGGAAGCCCGAGGGGTCTCCCATGAGTCTCTGACAGCGTCACCGCCAGGGTGGCCACCCCCTGGGGGGGCTGGGGACTCTCTTGGACCCCCTGGTCCACTGGTAACACATCCTCTCATGTCCACCATGTTCACCCGGGGCCCTCATGTGCAAACTGCTTCTCAGTCTTCAGGTCTCACCTTTATGATTATTTCCAGCAGCTAAAGGCAAGTTAAAGCAAATTCTTCTGACTTCATGTCATAGAAGATAATGCATTCTACAGTTCAGCCCCCTCCCCAGCCCTGAGCCCCACTTGTGTCTGATAATTACCCCACCAGCTGTGAGAGTGGCACTCGTCTTGCCAGCGCCCCTTAATGTGACGAGCACGCCATTGGGAATGAGCTCGGTTTATGAACTGGAGGCTCTGAGGGGGACTTCCATGATTCCAGGGGAGACACTGAATCCCTGTCATGTCCCCCAGCGCCTGTGGATGTTCTTCTAGACCAGCATGTGGAGAAGAAATGTATGTATGTTGACCACACTCCAGAAGATGAACAGAAGGTGACCACGTGAAGTCCCTGTAACTTCTCCCCACAGGTGAGCAGATGTTACTTGGGCAGGTCCCTCTTTCCTTGAGGCTCATACAACAGATTAGTGAGTATACAGCAGAGGAGGTTTGCTTATTTGGACTGAAACATCTTTTAATCCATTCAAGATATGTATTGAATATCTGCTGTGCACTGGGCACAAAGCGATCTGCCAGGGAATGCAAAGATGAGTGGAAACACCCTTGGGGAACTCCCAGTCCACCTAAGACTGAGACAAGCACCACCCCCTCACCCCCATATACATTTAACGCCACGTGGAGGAGTGTGAAGGGTTAGGAGACAGTGCTGGGAAGCTTCACTGCTGAGGGTCAGGGAAGACTGGAGCCTGAAAGATGTCTGTGCTTCAGACATCCAAAGCAAACCAGAACATCACTGGGAAACCTCCCACCTGCAGATGCCCACTCAGAGTAGTCTGCGCCACCCACAGATGTGCTCAGTGTTCCTTCTGTGCGTCACCCCACGTGACTCGGGATGGACGGTGTCGTCACTCACCTCAGCCACAGCAGCGTGGAGAGGAGCCATCACGATCACGGCCACTGAAGAGGAAAGTCTGGGCAAAATAATCCCAACAAAGCGCTCTGTTGTGTTGTTGAGCTAAAAGCCAGTAAGTCTGATTTTTTTTCCACTTAAACTTAATGTCAAAAACATCTCATTGTCAAGAACTTAATTTGGAACATTATAGACATTAGAATCTCTTTTGATCTGCTCAATTGGTGCCTCCTGAAAACAAAGGTTCAGTTTCTCTCCCACGGTGTCTCCAAACCAAGTCTGCTGCCTGGAGTAAATGCAGCACGTGAAAAACAGCCGTGTTCTGCAGAAGACGCTGAGTAGGGCACCAGGAGAGGTGCTCAGTAGAATTTGCCTATTAAACAATGAGCCCAGTGGAGGATGGAAGAGTCAAGAGGCAACACTCACCCACACACACACACACACACACACACACACACACACACGTTTTATGTTCAACTTTCAAGTCTTATCAACTGTGAAGAAGGTTCAACCATGTTTGGAAAACCCCCTGGCACATCGCTTTGCCAGCGAGATCACTAGAGTTCATTTCTTCATTCCACACTGCTGAGTCTGGCTTGAATGTTGCTTCACAGAAACCCATCTCCGTATTAAAAGCAGACTCACATTTCCGTCCACCTCTTGGAACTCCTCATCTCTCAGGAGAGGCTGTACTTCCTTCTTTGAGCTAAACCTCCCCAGGATAAGTATTGATATTAACAAAAGCACCCAGTGGCTCTCACGGGCTGTCCATCTTCCTCTGGAGTGTTTACCCAGTTCTCAGACGCACATCTTAATGAGCATCATAGTAACCTTTCAAAAACAGAGATATCTTGGCAGTTATCATGCGCTTCCCCCTGATTTTGTCATTAAAGGGACAGCGTGTCTGTACAGAATAGGTGTGCTCACTTCAGCTGTGTCCAGCTCTTTGTGACTCTGTGGACTGCGGCCTGCCAAGCTCCTCTGTCCATGGGATTTCCCAGGCAAGAACACTGGAGTGTGTTGCCATTTCCTTCTCCAGAGGATCTTTCTGACCCAGGAACCCAACCTGTGTTCACCTGCATGGCAGGCAGATTCTTTACCTTCTGAGCCACCAAAGGAGATGTTATCTTTTCCTTCCCAGTCGACTGGATGTGGGGAGAAAAGCGGCATTTGGCTCTAAGATCCTCGTCCACTGGCTGGCTGTGCGGTTCTGAGCAGCTGCTCATCATGACTCCTAAACGCAGGGGCAGCTTGGCGGGGACACCTGGGTCCTCCACGGTCTCAGGCTCCTCTTTGCTTTTTTAGCAAAATGGGCGTCACGGTCATTCATGCATTTGCTTCACTGAAGAAACCTGAGTCCAGGAAGCACTACTGAAGAGAGGAGAGCTGGAGTTACATAGACCAGATAGACTCAGTGCCCCGACCAGCCGTGTGAACTCCCGATAGCAAAGTCCACTCAGTGCCCCTACCAGCCGTGTGACCTTGGGACAATTGCTCGCCTTCTCTGAGCAGGGAGGAATGATCACAATATCCCAGGCAGCTGGAACCTTATGGGGTGAAGGGCAGCCCCTCCTCGGTGAGGGCATGCGGCAAGCTCTCTTATGGTCCATGGTGAGCTTGTCCAGAAGACAAGCTCCCTTATTGTCCGTGTCCATATCAGAAAGTCGGCGATATTAGGGGACCTGGCATCAGAAGCAGTGTCAAAGATACTGGCCAGAGGCCTTCACTGCTGGGGCGGATCCACATGGAGGGTTGCAAGGAGACTGAGCCAGTGAGTCAAAGGGGCCACTTCAGGGAGAGAAGGTTTCCCTCTCCCCTCGGATCAGCAGTTAGAGATGCAAGATGATCGTGGCAGGCATGAGTGATGAATGCGGAGATTAGGGGTTCTCGAGTTAAGGCCTCCTAACAAGTGCTGGAAAGGCAGCATCTGCTGCTGTCTGTCGATCACTCGGGGTCTATCCCGCGTGGTATTTCTGGAATGAGAACCAGAGGAATAAAAGTGCTTACAGGTAATTATGGGCAGAGAGACTCGGTAATCTCCTCATCTTTCATTTGAGGCCGTCAGGATTGACAGTTTCTGCCTTGACATGTTGATACGGGGCTCTGCCCATGGAGTGACACCGGGCACTCAGGGCTGGGGCTGTTGGGGAAGGGGCAGCTGGTCAGCAGCGGCGCCAACATCCATCTGCTGTGGGGACTCGTTCACCCAGGACGTGCTTGGAGGAACGTGGAGCAGTGGGAGTGTTACTGCTGGCAGGTGGGAGCAGGCCAGAACTGGCTGGGGGTGAGTCCCGTGGGACCTCCTGGTGCTCCTTGGGAAGATGCTGCCTGCAGGTGATCTCAGGCATCGCTTGGCCTCTTGGCTCAGTGACCTTGCCCTTGAATGTACTTGCCGGCCACAGAGGTCTCTGTTTATGAGGTGGAACTGAAAACAGAACAGGCCTCTGCTGACCCCAAACACATGTGAATTCACATGGAAGCGTTGTCTTTATTTGGCAGCAAGTCTCATTACGGCCCCTGCCCTTCCGACTTTGCATTAGGTGAGCATACACACAGTGCAGTTATCATGAATCTGACATGAGGTTTGAGGGCAGGGGGGCTTGGATGGAGGGGACCTGGTCCTGGTCCGCTGTTGGTGGCTGATTTCAGAGCTTCCGTGACCTCTGCGTAGCCTTGCATGGTGACTCACTCTCTGTCTCAGCTGCTTGTCATATAAAATGAGGCCTTGCCTGGTGACTCTCTCTCTGTCTCAGCTGCTTGTCCTATAAAATGGGCACAGTAGAGGCCTGGGATCACAGCGTCACAAGGCGTGTCTCGGTGTTTTGTGCGTGTTCAGGTCAGCTCAGTCGTTCAGTCGTGTCTGACTCTTTGCGACCCCTTGAACTCCCGATAGCAAAGTCCACTCAGTGCCCCTACCAGCCGTGTGACCTTGGGACAATTGCTCGCCTTCTCTGAGCAGGGAGGAATGATCACAATATCCCAGGCAGCTGGAACCTTATGGGGTGAAGGGCAGCCCCTCCTCGGTGAGGGCATGCGGCAAGCTCTCTTATGGTCCATGGTGAGCTTGTCCAGAAGACAAGCTCCCTTATTGTCCGTGTCCATATCAGAAAGTCGGCGATATTAGGGGACCTGGCATCAGAAGCAGTGTCAAAGATACTGGCCAGAGGCCTTCACTGCTGGGGCGGATCCACATGGAGGGTTGCAAGGAGACTGAGCCAGTGAGTCAAAGGGGCCACTTCAGGGAGAGAAGGTTTCCCTCTCCCCTCGGATCAGCAGTTAGAGATGCAAGATGATCGTGGCAGGCATGAGTGATGAATGCGGAGATTAGGGGTTCTCGAGTTAAGGCCTCCTAACAAGTGCTGGAAAGGCAGCATCTGCTGCTGTCTGTCGATCACTCGGGGTCTATCCCGCGTGGTATTTCTGGAATGAGAACCAGAGGAATAAAAGTGACTTACAGGTAATTATGGGCAGAGAGACTCGGTAATCTCCTCATCTTTCATTTGAGGCCGTCAGGATTGACAGTTTCTGCCTTGACATGTTGATACGGGGCTCTGCCCATGGAGTGACACCGGGCACTCAGGGCTGGGGCTGTTGGGGAAGGGGCAGCTGGTCAGCAGCGGCGCCAACATCCATCTGCTGTGGGGACTCGTTCACCCAGGACGTGCTTGGAGGAACGTGGAGCAGTGGGAGTGTTACTGCTGGCAGGTGGGAGCAGGCCAGAACTGGCTGGGGGTGAGTCCCGTGGGACCTCCTGGTGCTCCTTGGGAAGATGCTGCCTGCAGGTGATCTCAGGCATCGCTTGGCCTCTTGGCTCAGTGACCTTGCCCTTGAATGTACTTGCCGGCCACAGAGGTCTCTGTTTATGAGGTGGAACTGAAAACAGAACAGGCCTCTGCTGACCCCAAACACATGTGAATTCACATGGAAGCGTTGTCTTTATTTGGCAGCAAGTCTCATTACGGCCCCTGCCCTTCCGACTTTGCATTAGGTGAGCATACACACAGTGCAGTTATCATGAATCTGACATGAGGTTTGAGGGCAGGGGGGCTTGGATGGAGGGGACCTGGTCCTGGTCCGCTGTTGGTGGCTGATTTCAGAGCTTCCGTGACCTCTGCGTAGCCTTGCATGGTGACTCACTCTCTGTCTCAGCTGCTTGTCATATAAAATGAGGCCTTGCCTGGTGACTCTCTCTCTGTCTCAGCTGCTTGTCCTATAAAATGGGCACAGTAGAGGCCTGGGATCACAGCGTCACAAGGCGTGTCTCGGTGTTTTGTGCGTGTTCAGGTCAGCTCAGTCGTTCAGTCGTGTCTGACTCTTTGCGACCCCAAAACTACAGCAGGCCAGGCCTCCCTGTCCATCACCAACTCCCTGAGCTTACTCAAACTCATGTCCATTGATTCAGTGATGCCATCCGACCATCTCATCCTCTGTCGTCCCCTTCTCCTCCCATCTTCAATCATTCCCAGCAGTGTGTAGTGTTAGGACCATACAAATAAATTTAACTGATGTGTGTGTGTTTGTAAGAGTATGTGTGTATGTACACATATCAATATGAGTATTAATACGAGGGTGCATGAGTGTGTGAATGTGTGTTGTGAGTGTGTATGAGTGTGGGAATGTGTTACCAGCTGTGTGTTTTAGCATATGATCATGTGTGTTTGTGCGTGAATGTGTGAGTGTAAATGTATATGGTTGTGAGTCAGTTGTGATAGATGAGTGTGTGAGTGTGAACAGGTGAGTGTGATGTGTGAGTCGTGTGCTCACTGTGTTGTATGCAGTGGTGTTCCCGTGCTTGGCAGTGTGCTATGACTGCTCGTATAGCCGGAAAACCCTCCCTAACAGGTGCAGCCCCCAAATCTTACAAGAATTTTTTGTTTCAGAAATAAACAAGAGGTAGATTTAAGGAGGGAAGGCACAGTAGACAGGTTTGAGTTGATGGGGCGCTTCACTTACCGCAGAGCCTCTGGCTCCCACTGCCGCCGGGGATGTCCCGCCGGCCACATCCGCCTTTCAGTCTTGGCTCCTTGCAGAGTCCTGGACGCTTTCTTTAAGGTGTCCACTCCTCAGCCAGCCCCGCCCTCCAGTCCATCAGGGAATATTTCTCTGTCTCAATGTGAAGTGTAGCTCTATCCACCCTCAGCTCCAACCTGGGCACACTCTTGCATAATCCCAGATTCTTTGCAGGTCTCCAGTTTCCCTTTATGCAACCTCAAATCTCCGTAGGCCCCCTCCTTTAAGCAATGCAGGACTTCCGATGGACAGAAGTCACAGGTCTTCCTTGATCATGGTGGATTAGGCCTTTAGCTGCATGCGGCCAGTGTTCACAGGATGGGGGCTTCTTGGGACTTTCCCCATGTGGGCAGTGTCAGCAGCTCCTCTGGCCACGGCCTCCTTCCCCCAGCACCCTCGAGAGGTAAGCCAGAGGGCCCATCACCCAGGAGAGCCCAGGAGGTGTTTTCACGTCTCCTGGAAGCCAGGAAGCAGAATCACAGAGCGCAGCAGGGAGACGGGCTCCCGAGGAAACAGAGAAAGGCGGAGGGCAGGGCACGTTTCTTTTGCCTCTTGGGAGAGGCCAGACGTAAGAGCACCTGGGGTTTGGGACGAGAGCCCAGCACATCTGGGAGAAAAACATGGTTCTTCAAGGAAGAGGTTAAAGATACAGATAGTCTCTGAGGAGAGACCAATCCCAGTGTGCTCTGTATACTCACAACGCATCTTATGCAATATTTGTTTCAAAATAACAGTGCCTCCAATTAATAGGAACATACTGCTGACTGGCTCAGATCATAAACTCCTCATTACCAAATTCAGACTGAAATTGAAGAAAGTAGGGAAAACCTCTAGACTATTCAGGTACGACCTAAATCAAATCCCTTATGATTATACAGTGGAAGTGAGAAATAGATTTAAGGGCCTAGATCTGATAGATAGAATGCCTGATGAACTATGAAATGAGGTTCGTGACACTGTACGGGAGATAGGGATCAAGACCATCCCCATGGAAAAGAAATGCAAAAAAGCAAAATGGCTGTCTGGGGAGGCCTTACAAATAGCTGTGAAAAGAAGAGAGGTGAAAAGCAAAGGAGAAAAGGAAAGATATAAGCATCTGAATGCAGAGTTCCAAAGAATAGCAAAAAGAGATAAGAAAACCTTCTTCAGCGATCAATGCAAAGAAATGGAGGAGAAGAACAGAATGGGAAAGACTCAAGATCTCTTGAAGAAAATTAGAGATACCAAGGGAACATTTCATGCAAAGATGGGCTCAATAAAGGACAGAAATGGTCTGGACCTAACAGAAGCAGAAGATATTAAGAAGAGGTGGCAAGAATACACGGAAAAGCTTTACAAAAAAGATCGTCAAGACCCAGATAATCATGATGATGTGATCATTCATCTAGAGCCAGACATCTTGGAATGTGAAGTCAAGTGGGCCTTAGAAAGCATCACTATGAACAAAACTAGTGGAGGTGATGGAATTCCAGCTGAGCTGTTTCAAATCCTGAAAGATGATGCCGTGAAAGTGCTGCATTCAATATGCCAGCAAATTTGGAAAACTCAGCAATGGCCACAGGACTGGAAAAGGTCTGTGTTCATTCCAATTCCAAAGACAGGCAATGCCAAAGAGTGCTCAAAGTACTGCACAACTGCACTCATCTCACATGCTAGTAAAGTAATGCTCAAAATTCTCCAAGCCAGGCTCCAGCAATGCGTTCACCATGAACTTCCTGATGTTCAAACTGGTTTTAGAAAAGGCAGAGGAACCAGAGATCCAATGGCCAATATCCACTGGATCATGGAAAAAGCAAGAGAATTCCAGAAAAACATCTATTTCTGCTTTATTGATTATGCCAAAGCCTTTGACTGTGTGGATCACAATAAACTTTGGAAAATTCTGAAAGAGATGAGAATATCAGACCACCTGACCTGCCTCTTGAGAAATCTGTATGCAGGTCAGAAAGCAACAGTTAGAACTGGACATGGAACAATAGACTGGTTCCAAATAGGAAAAGGAGTACATCAAGGCTGTATATTGTCACCTTGCTCATTTAACTTCTATGCAGAGTACATCATGAGAAACACTGGGCTGGAAGAAGCACAAGCTGGAATCAAGATTGCCAGGAGAAATATCAATAACCTCAGATATGCAGATGACACCACTCTTATGGCAGAAAGTGAAGAGGAGCTAAAGGGCCTCTTGATGAAAGTGAAAGAGGAGAGCGAAAAAGTTGGCTTAAAGCTCAACATTCAGAAAACGAAGATCATGGCATCTAGTCCCATCACTTCATGGAAAATAGATGGAGAAACAGTGGAAACAGTGTCAGACTTTATTTTTGGGGGCTCCAAAATCACTGCAGATGGTGACTGCAGCCATGAAATTTAAAGACGCTTACTACTTGGAAGAAAAGTTTTGACCAACCTAGATAGCATATTCAAAAACAGAGACATTACTTTGCCGACTAAGGTCCGTCTAGTCAAGGCTATGTTTTTTCCTGTGGTCATGTATGGATGTGAGAGTTGGACTGTGAAGAAGACTGAGCACCAAAGAATTGATGCTTTCAAACTGTGATGTTGGAGAAGACTCTTGAGAGTCCCTTGGACTGCAAGGAAATCCAACCAGTCCATTCTAAAGGAGATCAACCCTGGGATTTCATTGGAAGGAATAATGCTAAAGCTGAAACTTCAGTACTTTGGCTACCTCATGCGAAGAGCTGACTCATTGGAGAAGACTCTGATGCTGGGAGGGATTGGAGGCAGGAAGAGAAGGGGACGACCGAGGATGAGATGGCTGGATGGCATCATGGGCTCGATGGACCTGAGTCTGAGTGAACTCCTAGAGATGGTGATGAACAGGGAGGCCTGGTGTGCCGCGATTCATGGAGTCACAAAGAGTCGGACACGACTGAGCGACTGAACTGAACTGAACTGAACTGAACTGATTGCTGTGTTAATTACGTTTAAAATATGTTACGCCAAGAATTGCATAGAAATCCAGACTTATGAACAGACTTTGGCTTTTATTTATAACAATGTCTACTTTTTGTTTGGTTTTGCTTAGCATCATAGACTTTCAGTGTTAAATGTTCCTTTATGATTTCACAGGATTTATTTAATGAGAAACTCCTTCTGCACTTGAGTGGATGTTTACGGCATAAATCCAGAGTCCTTTTGTCTTGGTGTTTTGGCTTGCTTTTATGAAGATGATGTGAATTTCTCCCTAATGGCATATTTAATTAATGAAGATGGTTGTAAACCAAATAATGGAGGGCTAGCTTCTCCAGAAAGAGTACAAGGTCAACCATGCTGATGCAGATAGGAGAGGCACCGTGCTTTCTGTGAGATATCAAAGATCTCCTTCCAAATTAAAACAACAGCCACAATAACAAACACACACACAACAGAAAACAAAACACAGAGGTTACATTCTACGTTATTAAAATGTCCATCTCACTTAAAATGGTTCCATTGTGTTTGAGTATCGTTATAGAGTTGGTAACATAATGCTGATTGCTGAATTTGTTTTTCCAAACGCTGTATACATCGAGTAATCAATAATGAAAGATTTGCTGTTGTTGTTTGCTTAAGGGTCTTTCCTTGTGGCTCAGCTGGTAAAGAATCTGCCTGCAATGAGGGAGACCTGGGTACAATCCCTGGGTTGGGAAGATCCCCTGGAGAAGTGAAAGGCTACCCACTCCAGTATTCTGGTTTGGAGAATTCCATGGACTCTGCAGTCCATGAGGTCGCAAAGAGTCAGACACAACTGAGCAACTTTCACTTTACTTCACTAAGTCAAGTCTGATTCTTTGCAACCCCACGGACTGCAGCATTCTAGGCTTCCTTGTCCTTCACCATCTCCCAGAATTTGCTCAAACTCATGTCCATCGAGGCAGCAATGCCATCCAACCGTCTCATCCTCTGTCGCCCACTTCTCCTTCTGCCCTCAATCTTTCCCAGCATCAGGGTATTTCCAATGAGTTGGCTCTTCTCATCAGGTGGCCAAAGGATTGAAAATGGATATAATATACAAATGCTGTGTGAATTAGTTTCCCTAAATGTAACTGTCTGCTTTGTGGCTGGCTATAGAAACCAGATATTGTGCTAAAGCACATGAACGAAAATTCAGATGAAGCAAAGCACCACACAGGGGGAAAGCAGCAGCTTCGATGCAAGTCCCACCTGATTACAGAAAGCGAGTTTTATTTTGCCTTTTTTCTGTGAAGTCAGGCACCAAAGAGTTTAATACTCCACAAAAGCACAAGCATCCTGCCAGGCTCAGCACGTTTGGAAAATTCCATTTCCATTTGAAATGAATAGCTAGTTTTAGGAGCCTTGGAAGAGGCAGCATATGTTATGCATGAACTCAAGCCGAGCTTTATCTCTGTTATCTTCAGAGTTCATCTTGCAGGGTTCTAGCCCCGGTCCCTCTCCTCCCCTCTGGGTCAGACACTAGCCACCTCAAGAGTGTTTGCAAATCTCAATAAGCAAAAACCTTCTGGAAGGCTGCCAGAGACACACGGTCTGCTCTGAATTTCGAGTGGGAACAGATCTCCATAAATTATTTTATCTTTTTATTGCAGGGTATGTTTAGGGTGCTAATGTGCAAAGAAACTCATTTTCCATCTAAATGAGTCTGTGAAGAGGAACATTCCCCATGTCTCAAAGTGTGAGGTTAATGTACTCTATTCTCTTGCAAATCATGCAGTCACTCAGGTTTCTTTCTTAAATGGCTTATTCTTGCTGGTTTTACATTTAGGAAATTGAAAAGAGACAACCTCAAGTGAATGTGTTTAACCCATTTCAATTCCTAAGCACATGGCATACTCTATGTAGCTGCCTTTCCTCCTAGTGGAGTGGAGCTGGTTGACCAGTTGTCTTATTTTCCAGTGGCGGCAGCAATCTATTTCACTCTCCTGTGGCTCCACAACCCAGGGGCATGGCCACGAGTCCTGAGGAAGGTGGCAAGCACACCGTCCATAGTGGATTGCTTTGCACTCAAGATGGGGAGGCGAGGGTCCCAGAGAGACACACAGACCTCTGTTCCCTCAGCTCTCCAGCTCTCCTCTGCCTCCTGCCTTTCTCCAGCCTCACAAAGTCCCACAAAGGCAAGAGCAGGCTGGAGGGAAGAGTCTGCAGGCTCCCACATGTCTGCCTCTCATGAAGAAGGGAGATTGGCATAGAAGCTGTCCACGGGTGGTGGCACAATCCTTCTCAAGCCTCCAGTTTCAAAATGGAGCTTGCCCTGAGCAACAAATCCAACAGAATGTACCCCTGCCCTCGGAAAGGCCATCGACAGGCTTCCAGTATGAAGCACTGGCGCATGAGCACCAGGAAAACCACGGGGTCTTTGCTGGCAAAGACTTCTTAATACTCTAGGTTGGTCATAACTTTTCTTCCAAGGAGCAAGCATCTTTTAATTTCATGGCTGCAATCACCAACCTTAGTGATTTTGGAGCCCCCCAAAATGAAGTCAGTCATGGTTTCCATTGTTTCCCCATCTATTTGCCATGAAGTGATGGGACCAGATGCCATGATTTTAGTATTTTGAATGTTGAGTTTTAAGGCAGCTTTTTCATTCTCTTCTTTCACTTAATCAACAGGTTCTTTAATGCCTCTTTGCTTCAGCCATAAGGGTGGTGTCATCTGCATATCTGAGGTTATTGATATTTCTCCCAACAATCTTGATTCTAGCTTGGGCTTCATCCAGCCCAGCATTTCACATGATGTACTCTGCAAGTAAATTAAATAAGCTGGGTGACAATATACAGCCTCTATGTATTCCTTTCCCAATTTAGAACCAGTCCATTGTTCCATATCCAGTTCTAACTGGTGCTCCTTGTCCTACAGAAGGCTTTCGCAGGAGGCAGGTATTCTCATCTCTTGAAGAATTTTCCAGTTTGTTGTGATCCACACAGTCAAAGCCTTTAGCATAGTCAATGAAGTAGTACATGTTTTTCTGGAATTCTCTAGCTTTTTCTATGATCCAATGGATGTTGGCAATTTCATCTCTGGTCCCTCTTCCTTTTCTAAATCCCGCCTGAACATTTGGAAGTTTTTGGTTCACATATTGTTGAAGCCTAGCTTGAACATTACTTTGCATGTGAAATTGGTGTAACTGTGCAGTTGTTTGAACATTCTTTGTCATTGCCCTTCTTTGGGACTGGAATGAAAACTGACCTTTTCCAGTCCTATAGGCACTGCTGAGTTTTCCAAATTTGCTTGCATATTGAGTGCAGCACTTTCACAGCATCATCTTTCAGGATTTGAAATAGCTCAACTGGAATTCCATCACATCCACTAGCTTTGTTCCTAGTGATACTTTCTAAGGCCCACTTGATTTCGCATTCCAGGATGTCTGGCTTTAGGTGAGTGATCACAGCATTGTGGTTATCTGGGTCATCAAGATCCTTTTTATATAGTTCTTCTGTATATTCTTGCCACCTCTTCTTAATATCTTCTGCTTCTCTCAAATCCACACCATTTCTGTCCTTTATTGTGCCCATCTTTGCATGAAATGTTCCCTTGGTATCTCTAATTTTCTTGAAGAGAGCTCTAGTCTTTCCCATTCTATTGTTTTCCTCTACTTCTTTGCATTGTTCACTTAGGAAGTTTTTCTTATCTTTCCTTGCTATTCTTTGGAACTCTCATTAAGATGGGTCTATCTTTCCTTTTCTCCTTTGCCTTTAGTTTCTCTTTTTTCTCAGCTATTTATAAGGCTTCCTCAGACAACCATTTCATCATTTTGCATTTCTTTTTCTTGGGAATGGTTTTGATCACAGACTCCTGTACAATGTTACAGACCTCTGTCCATAGTGCTTCAGGTGCTCTGTCTATCAGATCTAGTCCCTTGACTCTATTTCCACTTCCACTGTATAATTGTAGAGGATTTTATTTAAATCATACCCGAATGGCCTACTGGTTTCCCCTAAGTTCTTCAATTTAAATCTGAATTCTACAATAAGGAGTTCACGATCTGAGGAGCAGTCAGCTTCTGGTCTTGCTTTTGCTGACTGTATAGAGCTTCTCCATCTTCAGCTATAAAGATTATAATCAATCTGATTTTGGTATTGGCCATATGGTGATGTCCATATGTAGTCATCTCTTGTGTTGTTGGAGGAGGGTGCTTGCTATGACCAGTGCATTTTCTTGGCAAAACTGTGTTAGCCTTTGTCCTGCTTAATTTTGTACTCCAAGGCCAAACTTGCCTGTTACTCCGCGTATCTCTTGACTTCCTACTTTTGCATTAAATTTCCTTATGATGAAATGGACATCTTTTTTTTGGTGTTAGTTCTAGTAGATCTTATTGGCCTTCATAGAGCCATTCAACTTCAGCTTCTTCAGCATTACTGGGTGGGGCATAGGCTTGGATTACTGTGATATTGAATGGCTCGCCTTGGAAATGAACCAACATCATTCTGTTGTTTTCGATCTTGCACACCACTGCTGCATTCGGACTCTTTTGTTGACTGTGAGGACGACTCCATTTCTTCTATGGGCGTCTTGCCCACAGTGGTAGAGATAATGGTCATCCGAGTTAAATTCTCCCATTCCTGTCCATTTTAGTTCACTGGTTCCTTAAATGTCAGTGTTCACTCTTGCCACCTCCTGTTTGGCCATTTCCAGTTTGCCCTTATTCATGGACTTAATAGCCCGGGTTCCTGTGGAATATTGTTCTTGACAGCATCAGACTTTACTTTCATCACTAGACTCATTCTGAGCTGGGCACTGCTTCTGCTTTGGCCCAGCCTCTCCCTTCCTTCTGGAGCTATTTCTCTGCTCTTCCATAGCGTCCTGGACACCTACTGAGCTGGGGAGGTCATCGTTCAATGTCATTATTTTTTTGCCTTTTTATACTGTTCCCGGAGCTCTCAAGGCAAGAATGCTGAAGCAGTTTGCCCTCCCCACTTCAGGAATACTTGCTGAATATGCTGAGATGAGGCAGACAGCTGGGACACCTGAACTGGCATGATTTGATCAGCCAGGCCTTGGTGTCCCCCACCTGGACACATGAGTCTCCAGACCAGCAGCAGTGACACATCTCTGTGGCCTTGACAGAGCCAGGAATCCCAGGACCGTAGGATGGTTGCGTCTGAGTACAGTCAACAACAAGGACATTTTCCAACCACCCATGTGTCACCAGAGTCCCCAGTCCTGCCCAATGGGAGTGCCTGGGTTAACAATTACAACTCTAGCCTTGTTGCATTGCTCTGACCTGCTAGATAAGATAATGAGGCACCCAGTCATAGACTACCTCCCATCCCAGCAGTGTTCAATATAAAACGAAGCCCAGCTTTCTTGAAGCTTCCCCAGGGTCACCTACCAGTGCCCAAATCCTACACGTGCTTCCTGATCTCTCCTTCTGAGGAGCCCTAGGTGCCCCAGGCTGCATGTTTGCCCATGTTGCAACAGCTCAGTTAAACCAACTCTGCTCATGCTTCTAGAATTTTGGCTGGGGGGCACCCACAGTTCACTAACAAATATGCAACAGCCTCTGTTGCTTGCCACATGTGGTGTCTAGTCCACCATCTCGGCCAGACATGGTCCAGTCATCATGGACTCTACCAGAAAGTATTGACAAATGGGAAACGTGGAGGGATGAAATTGCCAGTAACGATGGAACACAACTTGCCAAGGAGAGCACAGAGGAAGTGACATTATCGCTGCTGCTGCTGCTGCTGCTCAGCCACACCTGACTGTGACCCAAGGGACTCTAGCCCACCAGGATCCTCTGTCCAGGGGGTTCTCCAGGCAAAAACACTGGAGTGGGCTGCCATTCCTTCTCCAGGGGATCTTCCTAACCCAGGCATTCAACTCTAATCTCCTGCATTGGCAGGCTGATTCCCCGAGAGCCACCTGGGACCTGGATATACCATGGTGGGCACCTGTTCCCAACATGAGGACCAGCGAGGTAAGGAGCCTGGGATTGGAGTGTAGGCGATTCTCTGATGGTTGTACAAACAAAACATTGGAGGATGGGCGTGAAGGCCATCAGGTAGCAGTCGGCATGAAAGCCACAGTCTCCACCAGGATCATCCTCTAGTGGTTTGGAACCCATGGATCCAATCATTTTCCTGAAGCAGATGTTTTCCCAAGCTTGAATTCCTGTGACCATCACCTGGAATTGGTCATAAATTGTTGAAGTGCCAACTCATTGACATCATGCCAAGTTTTGTGAAGGAATTAAGAAAGAAATTTGCACCCCCACCTTAAGCAGGTTTACCATCTGACCCAGTGGGCATTCTACCCTCATGAATTAACTGGTTCCTCTCAGGATCCATCTTTTTCAAAAAGCAATGTATTAAAAAAAATTATAGCCCATTCACCAGTGAAGTTGCTCAGTTGTGTCCAACTCTTCGGGACCTTGTGGACTGTAGCCCACCAGGCTCCTCTGTCCATGGGATTTTCCAGGCAAGAATACAGGAGCGAGTTGCCATTTCCTTCTCCAGGGGATCTTCCCAATCCAGGAACCAGACCCAGGTCTCCCACACTGCAGGCGACTCTTTACCATCTGAGCCACCAGGGAATTCCCAAAGCCCATTCAAATGTCTTCTAATTTTTCCTTCACCTTAAGGATGTGCCTGTGTGCCAGGCCTTGTTACATAAACTCAATCTGCAAAGCAACCTTAAGAAGTAGGTACTACCCAGACCCCCACTTTGCAGATGAGCAAACTGAAGCAATTGGGAATGAAGTAACTGGCCCAAGGTGGCACAGCAGTGGCTAAGCAGGGACTTGCACTGGGCGGCCTAGCCCCAGCCTAACTTGCAACATTAATAACACCTCCTGTTCCATTTCATGTGCTTTGAGAACACACTGAACACACAAAAAAGTTCAAGGACGTTTACGTTTCGGTAACATTTTGAATCATGGCTCCATTGCGCAGTCATTATGACCCACAACTGGGACCTCTGGAAATGGCCATCCATCCCATCCGTCCTGTTGGCCTTCAGACAGCCCTTGACAGCCAGTCAAGGTTGATTTGCTACAAACAATATCACGCTGTTGTACTTGATGGATGAAGCCTTCCTTTCACTCCTCAACTCTAGGGCTGGTACAGAAACAAGAAGCCTAACGGTGCTGTGAGACGGGTTGATTCTCTCTCACCTCCCCTCTGTCCACACACGGCATAAAGATGCTGGGGCTCATCCATCTCACTTATCCCCAGAGTGCTCATGAACCTATTCAGGGAGATGCTCTTTGAATCAAAACGCTCTAGGTCTCAGCCTTTTTATTTTTTGCACCAAATTATAGATAAGTTGCTTTTGTCTCCCTCCTGACATTGAGTCTGCTTCATCTGGATGTTAACCCTTAAGCCTGTTACTAATAAATCAGCTTTCACCCAAGTCAGTCCTTTAAAACCTGGCTTGACTATGGCTGATTCATGCTGATGTTTGCCATGGTTTTTCCAGTAGTCATGTACGGATTTGAAAGTCTGACTGTAAAGAAAGCTGAATGTCACAGAATTGAGGCTTTTGAACTGTGATGTTGGAGAAGACTCTTGAGAGTCCCTTGGACTGCAAGGAGATCCAACCAGTCCATCCTAAAGGAAATCAGTTCTGAATGTTCATTGGAAGGATTGATGTTGAAGCTGAAACTCCAATACTTTGGCCACCTGATGCAAAGATCCAGGATCCTCTGTCCAGGGGGTTCTCCAGGCAAAAACACTGGAGTGGGCTGCCATTCCTTCTCCAGGGGATCTTCCTAACCCAGGCATTCAACTCTAATCTCCTGCATTGGCAGGCTGATTCCCCGAGAGCCACCTGGGACCTGGATATACCATGGTGGGCACCTGTTCCCAACATGAGGACCAGCGAGGTAAGGAGCCTGGGATTGGAGTGTAGGCGATTCTCTGATGGTTGTACAAACAAAACATTGGAGGATGGGCGTGAAGGCCATCAGGTAGCAGTCGGCATGAAAGCCACAGTCTCCACCAGGATCATCCTCTAGTGGTTTGGAACCCATGGATCCAATCATTTTCCTGAAGCAGATGTTTTCCCAAGCTTGAATTCCTGTGACCATCACCTGGAATTGGTCATAAATTGTTGAAGTGCCAACTCATTGACATCATGCCAAGTTTTGTGAAGGAATTAAGAAAGAAATTTGCACCCCCACCTTAAGCAGGTTTACCATCTGACCCAGTGGGCATTCTACCCTCATGAATTAACTGGTTCCTCTCAGGATCCATCTTTTTCAAAAAGCAATGTATTAAAAAAAATTATAGCCCATTCACCAGTGAAGTTGCTCAGTTGTGTCCAACTCTTCGGGACCTTGTGGACTGTAGCCCACCAGGCTCCTCTGTCCATGGGATTTTCCAGGCAAGAATACAGGAGCGAGTTGCCATTTCCTTCTCCAGGGGATCTTCCCAATCCAGGAACCAGACCCAGGTCTCCCACACTGCAGGCCGACTCTTTACCATCTGAGCCACCAGGGAATTCCCAAAGCCCATTCAAATGTCTTCTAATTTTTCCTTCACCTTAAGGATGTGCCTGTGTGCCAGGCCTTGTTACATAAACTCAATCTGCAAAGCAACCTTAAGAAGTAGGTACTACCCAGACCCCCACTTTGCAGATGAGCAAACTGAAGCAATTGGGAATGAAGTAACTGGCCCAAGGTGGCACAGCAGTGGCTAAGCAGGGACTTGCACTGGGCGGCCTAGCCCCAGCCTAACTTGCAACATTAATAACACCTCCTGTTCCATTTCATGTGCTTTGAGAACACACTGAACACACAAAAAAGTTCAAGGACGTTTACGTTTCGGTAACATTTTGAATCATGGCTCCATTGCGCAGTCATTATGACCCACAACTGGGACCTCTGGAAATGGCCATCCATCCCATCCGTCCTGTTGGCCTTCAGACAGCCCTTGACAGCCAGTCAAGGTTGATTTGCTACAAACAATATCACGCTGTTGTACTTGATGGATGAAGCCTTCCTTTCACTCCTCAACTCTAGGGCTGGTACAGAAACAAGAAGCCTAACGGTGCTGTGAGACGGGTTGATTCTCTCTCACCTCCCCTCTGTCCACACACGGCATAAAGATGCTGGGGCTCATCCATCTCACTTATCCCCAGAGTGCTCATGAACCTATTCAGGGAGATGCTCTTTGAATCAAAACGCTCTAGGTCTCAGCCTTTTTATTTTTTGCACCAAATTATAGATAAGTTGCTTTTGTCTCCCTCCTGACATTGAGTCTGCTTCATCTGGATGTTAACCCTTAAGCCTGTTACTAATAAATCAGCTTTCACCCAAGTCAGTCCTTTAAAACCTGGCTTGACTATGGCTGATTCATGCTGATGTTTGCCATGGTTTTTCCAGTAGTCATGTACGGATTTGAAAGTCTGACTGTAAAGAAAGCTGAATGTCACAGAATTGAGGCTTTTGAACTGTGATGTTGGAGAAGACTCTTGAGAGTCCCTTGGACTGCAAGGAGATCCAACCAGTCCATCCTAAAGGAAATCAGTTCTGAATGTTCATTGGAAGGATTGATGTTGAAGCTGAAACTCCAATACTTTGGCCACCTGATGCAAAGAACTGACTCATTTGAAAAGACACTGATGCTGGGAAAGATTGAAGGCAAGAGGAGAAGGGGATGACAGAGGATGAGATGGTTGGATGGCATCACTGACTCAATGGACATGAGTTTGAGTAAGCTCTGGGAGTTGGTGATGGACAGGGAAGCCTGGCATGCTGCAGTCCACGGGGTCACAAAGAGTTGGACACAACTGAGTGACTGAACTGAACTAAACACAATACTGGAAAGAGATTATCCTTCAATTTAAAATAAATAAATTAAGAAAAAACCCTAGTTTGAAAAGTTCATGATAAGCAGCAAAAAAATAAAAAAAGAAATTTTATTTCACAGTGTATAGAACTACAGGCTATATCCACCCTTTCCATGAGGGTTAAGAGAATTACCCTGAAAATTTGTGTGCTAGATACTATATGCAAGCAAGCTTGTGCTCGGTTTTACATTTTTAAAAATTTGTTATTTTAAATAGGAGTAGGCATGTCCCTGTGCATGATGCATGTTATGATTTGTCTGTTTCTTCACCCTAACTAGTTCAAGGGTCGATTTTGGAATAACAGTCTGATAGCAAAACCTTTCCATAAAACTAAGTTTCATGAAGGAAAAATTAAACTAAATCAATTTAAAGGGATGATAGTAATAGATCAGTCTGTAAAATACAAGGTTTCATTAATTTCAGTGGTTTCCTTAGGAAATAGTGGTGTGCTTCCTGAATAGCTAAAAGTTTGCTTAATGCATAATCTGCATGTGGATGGAGATGAAGTAGGAAGACACATTTCAACAGGCCACTGTGGGTCGAAATCATCTCTGGCTGTTGGATGAGGAAGTACCCAACCCATCCTGAGCAGGTAACTGCCTCATATCCCTAAGGCACAATTTCTTTTTATTTCTTAAAAAAAAAAAGTGCTTTATAAATTGTGCTCAGTGCTGTGAAAACACATATTTGTTGACACATATTTGTTCTCTTTTTTCTGCAATATCCTGGTGAGCATTACGGCCAGTGTTGTCTCCTCCTGGAAGCGGTCAGATGGTCTTCCCCCAGGTGCCTTGGTTCGTGGGCAAGAACATGCCTTGGCACGAGGTCTCCTTCTGCTGAGGCATCCTGGTTCCAGGGCTCTGAATCATCCTAAAGCAGAGTGTGATCGAGTGCCTCTCGCTCGGAGTAGGATAACACCCCAGCCGCTCAGTGAGCAGGCAGCACCCCTCGGTCTGGTTTATGCATCCCCTGGAGACCCCCTGCCCCACCCCCTGGAGCTTCCTCCCTCCGCTGAGCTCCACAAGAGTCCCGCTCTTGAATCTCCCTTTCCTGCACCAGGAAAGGCCACTCCACATCCCGCTGGTTCTCCTCTCCCCAGTCTTCAAGGTTCAGCTCTGCTCCTACTTCCTGGGGGCACACCGTCGAGCCAGGCCCACAGCCCTGGTCCCTGTGGCCCCCAATGGTACACTGAGGGCCCCTCATCCACTCTGGGCTGGAAGTGCTGGTCCTGCCCCGACTCCATGGAGTCGGCCTTGGCGGAGCTTTTCGGTTCCACAGCCCCTTCTCTGACCTGGGGGTTAGCATGTAGTGGGCATCCCTGAGCCTGGAAACCTGCCGCTGGGATGAGCAGGGAGGGGCTGTGGACCGAGGGGACAAACGGCTTTGTACTGGAAGAGCCTTCATGGCCGAGCGGGCACCTCGCAGAGAAAGGGAGCGGGGGCCAGGCAGAGCGGGCCTGTCTTTTGTTAGCCTGTGTCCCTCACCTCCCCAAGGAGGGGCCCAGCCCCCACCCGTGCCCCCTCCTCCCTAGACTCCACCATTCCCACCCCCTTTCCCTTCTCTTCCTGGGGAGGCCAAATCACTGAGGGAAGTTTGACCTGGAGCCGGATGGGAGGTTTGGAAAGATCAGACTGGTGGACCAGTTGTGAATGCCTGTCCCAGACTGGCAGTGAGGATGCTGGGTGCACACGTGGGCCGCAGAAGACCCGTGAGAGACCCAGGACCTCGGGGGCACATGTCACCAGGAGAGACCACCCAGGCTGTCCCTGGCACAGTCCTGAGCAGAGCTACAGAGCTCAGGAGCATAGCCTTAGGAACAGACAGACCAGCCCTGAGTGAAGATTTTCGAGGAAAGCCACCTCAGCCTGCAGGAGCGCTGAATGCTGTCTCTGTGGCTGCAGCCTTGGAGGGGCGACCCTAATTTATTTTTTGAATTAGCTTTTATTGGAGTACAGTTGCTTACAATGTCATGTTAGTTTCTAGGGTAAGGCAAAATGAACCTGCCTTACCTATACGTACATCCCAGGTAGGTCAGCACAGAGCAGAGTGGAGTTCTCATCAATTATGCACAGTATCAATAGTGGAGGTGACCTTAACTTACTGAGAGATATTCACTTGCACCTACCATGTGCTATAGGGCCTCCCTGGTGGCTCAGCTGGCAAAGAATCCACCTGCAATGTAGGAGACCCCAGTTCGATTCCTGGGTCGGGAAGATCTGCTGGAGAAGGGATAGGCTACCCACTCCAGTATTCTGGCCTGGAGAATCCCATGGACAGGAGGGCCTGGTGGGCTGCAGTCCTTGGGGTTGCAAGGAGCTGGACACGACTGAGCGTCTTTCACTTCACTTCACCATGTGCTATGGGCTTCCCTGATGGGTCAGCAGTAAAGAATCCAATTGTGATGTGGGAGCCACAGGAGACACAGGTTCAGTCCCTGGGTCGGGAAGATCCCCTGGAAGAGGGCGTGGCAACCCACTCCAGTATTCTTGCCTGGACAGAAGATCATGGTGGGCTACAGTCCATAGGGTTGCAAAAAGTTGGACACAACTGAAGTGACTTAGCACACACAGACATACCATGTACCATATTCTGGGTGCTTGGGAAAACTCAACCAGAGAATGAGACAAATGTCTGCTTTCTGGGGTCCTGAAGTCCAGCAGAGGAATGCAGACAATTGAAGGAGACACTATAAATGGGTCTTTTAAAATTAATTAGGAAAATTCATCTGTGTCTTGGAAGATGGTCAGCCGTTTGGGAAGAGAGAGTACAGCAGAATGAACGAGCAGCTGATGCTGGTACCAGGTGCTCTGCACGTTCTCACTGGTGAGTGAATGAAGGAGTGAGTCAGTGACTACAAACCTTCCAAGTTATCTGATATGACACTTCCTGTCCTCACCTCCTTCTCCCATTATCAGCCTCTGCCCCATGTCTGCCTCTGTCTCTTCAATGCCCAGCACAGAGGGATTCAATAATGTCAGATGAACAGATGCATTTTTGCTGCAACCCTGAAAGGGGGCCGTTTCCTAGTCTCAAGTGGGTATCCTCCAGTTTAGACTTGGTCTGGAATTCCGAGTGTCCCCGTGGGGTCTGTCCTGACCTGCCCACAGCAGCTCAGTGATAAAAGACGGTCTGGCCAGGACTCGGACCTCTCATTCTCTCTTTTATTAATCAGTTCCTTCTGCCGGCAACCACATCTCCTTTGGGGTTTCAGGATGGCTCAGGCCCTAGTCGACATTCACTGTGTCCTTGAAGAAGAACTCAAAGGGGCTTTTCCAATTGGCACCAGTGACTGTCGGGTACCAGATGGAGGATGCAGAGATAAATCCTCGTGATCCCCCCCGGGGGACAGCCCTGTAACAGGATTAAGGAGAGATTGTAGATGTCCTTTCAGAAGGGAGGTCTAGATAAACGCAGTGATGATTATCTCTGACTCCTTGCCAGCCTCCCTGCAGCTCCGGAGCTGCCCTCGCCTGATTAACTCTTGGTGGGCAGGTGCCCCTGCAGGAGGCAGGGAGCTTGACATGGGGCGTGGTGCGTGGTGTTTATTTCGTAGTTGGGGATGTGGACCTGGGGCACAGAGAGGTCCCTTGGCTTGTCTGAGGCCCACAGTCAGCCAGAGAGCAAGTCAGGCTTGGAACCCACAGGGTGAAGATAGACAAGCCCCTAGAGGAAGTTGCTCTGGATGCTGGAATGCAGGTGGAGGCGACGGGCCTCTGCTTGAGGGAGAGGGAGGAGAGGCTGAGGACCCAGGCAGGACGACTGGTGCCCAGCGTCCTGCACACAGGCTGCACGTGAAAGCCAGCCGTGGGAGGTCAGGGCGGGTCCACGTGGGGCTGACGAGAGCCCCTGACTCCTGCCTGAGCCTTCCCAGCAGGTGGCAAAGCACCAGCTACAGACCAGCCACTGATTCCCCCAGGAGGGTCCCGGGAAGCCAGAGAAACCGTCTCTTGGCCGGTGTTCCACTTACATGAGTGGAAAAGCGTCACCTCTGACATCTCCTCCTTGTCACTCATCTTAAGGCCCATTTAAACCTAAATGGAGATTCCTGGGACAAAGCGCTCTCTATGGAACAGTCAAGGTGTGGCAAAGCTTCTTTGGTCTTCCTTTTACAAGGTATTTTAAAAACATGAGCATTTGATCCTTAAAGACATCAGCCCTGAATACTCATTGGAAGGACTGATGCTGAAGCTGAAGCTCCAATACTTTGGTCACCTGATGCAAAGAACTGACTCATTCGGAAAGACCCTGATGCTGGGAAAGATTGCAGGTGGGAGAAGAAAAGGATGACAGAGAATGAGATGGTTGGATGACATCACCAACTTGATGGACATGGTCAAGTCCATGGTCAACATGATCAAGTTCCAGGAGAGAGTGAAGGACAGGGGGAGAGCCTGGCGTGCTGCAGTCCCTGAGGTTGGAAAGAGTCAGACACAGCTTAGTGACTGTACAACAACAACACGTCTGTCTGTGTATCTTATGGGAATAGTCTATGAGCTCCGTCTCATAAATGGTCCAATTGTGCGACAGTGTACAAAGTGAGAACTGCCCTTTGTCCCCACTCGCCAGGCCCAGAGGAAAACCGTCCTGCCACTGGTGTCCTCAGAGACCTGTCTTCTTTATAAAATTTTCATCTTGAGTTTCTTTCCATAAAAGTTAAATATCTGCAGGAAGGGCTCACTGAATGGTATTAATAGGTCACCGAATGCTGTAAGAAAACCGCTAAGCTGGTGATGTGCAGGCAGTGGGGTTCTGCGTGGGCACATACATGGTCATGTATTACAAAGGCGGTTGTGTTACATCTGCAACAGGCAATCATAGACTCTGCTCCGGGGGTTCCTGACTGGGCTCAGGGACCATGGGGCAGGCAGGTGTGGGGCTCGATGCCAGCTTTGGAGGAGGGGTTGGTGCCTATAATAAAAGCACATTATGTATCTACCGAACCCCGTGATCTGTAGATGGCCCTCCCCATCACTCGGGGTGGCAGGTGAAATGGGGAAATGGGGCCCAGGAGGCTGGGGCTAGTCTAAGGAGCCGCACTAGGGCATGGGCAGAACCAGGACCTGCCCACTCTCCTGCCCCTGCCACTGAGGCATGAGACAGATGGGCCCTGGGCTGAGGAGCTGTCGCCTGTGGACAGATACTCCAAGATGAAGATAATGTACGCAGGGGCAGAGAAGAGCTGAGCCCTGCCCAGATGGAGATAATGAGACCACATGTCCTTTATTCTCAACGTCAAGGAGACCTTTCCAAATACACATACACAGAAAGGCTCCTTGGGGGCCAAGAAGGGGGGTGCCACCCCATAATAGGTAATGCCAACCTTCCCATAGATGCATGCGCACAGTGGGGAGGACCCTGAGATAAACCCAACACGGACTCAGAACCAAGCAAAGCAAGATGATCGGCCACGGAAAACCTTGAAGAAATGACCCGTGAAAGTGATTTAAACTACCATGAAGCCAAAACTCTTTCTCTGAGCCGGTGTGTGCTTACTCACATGTTCCTTTTTCTTTCCTCCCAATAAAGACTTGACTTGTTTCACTACTTTGTATCTCTTTGTTGAAGTTTATCTCTACAAAGCAGACAAGCCAGAGCCTTGTGACTAACCACAGACCCTCATGGTCTGGTCAATTTCTGGCTGGGGAACTGAGATCCCGCTTCAAGCTGCTGCCACTGGAGATCAACACCTCTTATTTTCCAGGTGGGAGCTTTGGAAAGGGGTCAGTACAGAGGTGCAGACAGCAGGCTCGGGATAGGAGACTGCGAGGGAAAGGCCTCCGTCTCTCGCATCCTGGGGAGACGGACAAGGGCTGGGACAGTCTGGAGGCTGCAGCTCTTTCTGTACCTAACGCAGACACTCTGCTCCAGGGCTCCTGATAAACAGGAGCACGGTTCATCAGAATGACTTGCTTGTTCGCCAGCTGGGAACAGAGCCCTGGCCCTGGCAAGGTTTGATTTGACCTGATGAGGTGGGAGACGAACATGAAAGCTCTCTCTCTGCAAGGCCACCACGCGCTCCCGGGGCAGCAGGGGGAGAAATCAACAGCAACCAGGAGAATGTCTGATGGTTGCTACCCCATCAACCCTGAAATTGTTCACAACCAGAGGGCATGGACTGCAGAGATAAAGCTATCTGGAGAGAGGCACCAGCCCCGTGGATCCTTGCTTGTTTCAGCTCTTTTCAGCATCCAATTCTTTTCTTTTTGCCTTGTGTTCTTTTTAGCTAAATGATCTGGATACACTTCCAACGCAGCCAGGCTCTTAGGGAGGCGGGGAGCCATGGGCTGAATGTCAGCCACGTGTCAGGACCGGCTGTGACCCATTTGTGTGGCTGCTGGGTGACTAAGTCCTGACGATGGGGTGAACCTCGCCCGGCCTTGACAGATGGTCCTCAGATGACCCAGCACAGAGCAGAGTCCTGCAGAATGTTACAGGTGGGGGCCGCTTTTGCATGACGCAGACCTGAGCACAACCATGGCGGGAAGTAGTGGGATAACTCAGTAGGGACGTGCATCATGTTGATGACTTGGGTGGTGAACCATGCTTCTGGCTGACCTTGTAGATCAGTGATTCAGTCCTCGGCAGATCCAGCCTCATTCTCTCTGAGAGGCCTGCCCCTGAGGTCGTGCCTTCACCGCGTCCCTCCCTCTGGGTCCGTCCCAGCTGGCCTTCCCCTCACGGCCACATCGCCTGTGCACTGCTGCCGGCTCTTCTCCACTAGCCTCTAAGCTCCCAGAGAAGGTTCCATATTGGTTTCATCTGTGGGACCCAGGACATGCACAGCTGGTGCTCCATAAATAGGTTGAGTGAATAATGTTCCAAGTCAGATGCAAAATTCCACCTCCTTTCTTGGCTGCTTTCTTGTCTGGGTCCCAGTGACTCCTAAATTCAATCTCCCACATCCGTGTGACCACTCAGGAGGAGTGAGTACCACTGGGGGAACAGAGTCCCAGGATGTGGGACATCTGGTGTCTGGAAAGAGTATTCATTTCATTTTATTACCCTCCTGATTTTGTATTTCCCAAGTAACTTCTCTGTAGTTTATAGGTGATGCAACTTGAATGTTGTTGTTCAGTTGGCAAGTCATGTCCAATTCTTTGCGACCCCTTGGACTGCAGCCTGCTAGGCCTCCCTGTCCTTCACCATCTCTGGGAGTTTTCCCAAGTTCATGTCCATGAATACCGGCCTCTTAACCTGAAGGCTAGGAGAGGGTGTAATCTCTCTGGTAGCAGGTGGTCTGGTTTGGTCCAGCTGAGAAGCACTGCCTCCAGCACTGTATGGGGGTCAAATGAGACCTTTCACGACAGAGGCTGAAGGGATCTGAGGCCACTTTAGTGAGGGTTTCTCAGCCATGGCACTATTGCCATTTGGGGTGGAATAATCACGATGGTGTGATCACTCACCTAGAGCCAGACTTCACTTCACTTCACTTCCTGGAATGTGAAGTCAAGTGGGCATTCGAAAGCATCACTATGAACAAAACGAGTGGAGGTGATGGAATTCAAATTTCAAATCCTCAAAGATAATGTGAAAGTATGCCAGTAAATTTGGAAAACTGAGCAGTGGCCACAGGACTGGAAAAGGTCAGTTTTCATTCCAATCCCAAAGAAAGGCAATGCCAAAGAATGCTCAAACTACCACACAATTGCACTCATCTCACATGCTAGTAAAGTAATGCTCAAAATTCTCCAAGCCAGGTTTCAGCAATACGTGAACCGTGAACTCCCCGATGTTTAAGCTGGTATTAGAAAAGGCAGAAGAACCAGAGATCCAATTGCCAACATCTGCTGGATCATGGAAAAAGCAAGAGAGTTCCAGAAAAACCTCTATTTCTGCTTTATTGACTATGCCAAAGCCTTTGACTGTGTGGATCACAGTAAGCTGTGGAAAAATCTGAAAGAGATGGGAATACCAGACCACCTGACCTGCCTCTTGAGAAACCTATATGCAGGTCAGGAGACAGCAGTTAGAACTGGACATGGAACAACAGACTGGTTCCAAATAGGAAAAGGAGTACGTCAAGGCTGTATATTGTCACCTTGCTTATTTACCTTCTATGCAGAGTACATCATGAGAAACACTGGGCTGGAAGAAGCACAAGCTGGAGTCAAGATTGTTGGGAGAAATATCAATAACCTCAGATATGCAGATGACACCACCCTTATGGCAGAAAGTGAAGAGGAACTAAAAAACCTCTTGATGAAGGTGAAAGAGGAGAGTGAAAAAGTTGGTTTAAAGCACAACATTCAGAAAACGAAGATCATGGCATCTGGTCCCATCACTTCATGGGAAATAGATGGGGAAACAGTGGAAACAGTGTCAGACTTTACTTTGGGTGGCTCCAAAATCACTGCAGATGGTGACTGCAGCCATGAAATTAAAAGACGCTTACTTCTGGAAGGAAGGTTATGACCAGTCTAGACAGCACATTAAAAAGCAGAGACATTACTTTGCCAACAAAGGTCCGTCTAGTCAAGGCTATGGTTTTTCCTGTGGTCATGTATGGATGTGAGAGTTGGACTGTGAAGAAAGGTGAGCACCAAGGAATTGATGCTTTTGAACTGTGGTGTTGGAGAAGACTCTTGAGAGTCCTTTGGACTGCAAGGAGATCCAGCCAGTTCATCCTAAAGGAGATCAGTCCTGGGTGTTCATTGGAAGGAATGATGCTAAAGTGAAATTCTAGTACTGTGGCCACCTCATGCCAAGAGTTGACTCATTGGAAAAGACTCTGATGCTGGGACGGATTGGGGGGTAGGAGGAAAAGGGGATAACAGAGGATGAGATGGCTAGATGGCATCACTGACTCGATGGACATGAGTTTGAGTGAACTTCTGGAGTTGGTGATGGACAGGGAGGTCTGGTGTGCTTCAATTTATGGGGTTGCAAAGTGTCAGACATGACTGAGTACTGAACTGAACTGAACTGAAACTCTCGCCGTGGAGACTCTCCTGTATGTTGTAGGATAATTAGCAGCATCTTTGTTCTCCAACAGTACCTGCCACTAACACCCCTCACCCAAGCAGTTATTGCCCAAGCAACCTCCCCAGCCCAACCTGAGTCTGAGATGGTTACCACAAGTGTGTCCATTATATGGATGAAAAATCCAAGTCCTGAGAGGATCAGGAAGCAGGACCAAGGGTGAGATGGCTGTGGCGCTTATTACACAGACCTCGTATCTGTGTACTCCCAGGCACCACGAAATCATTAGACTTGCTTACTGCCTTAACATTTCCTTAACATCTAGATTATTTCCTTGGCATCTCCTGCGGGTAATTTAATGACTATTCCCTTGTTGCTTCTACAGTGTGGCGCTTATTACACAGACCTCGTATCTGTGTACTCCCAGGCACCACGAAATCATTAGACTTGCTTACTGCCTTAACATTTCCTTAACATCTAGATTATTTCCTTGGCATCTCCTGCGGGTAATTTAATGACTATTCCCTTGTTGCTTCTACAGATTTGACTGCCTAATAGCATGTGTTTAGGGGATTCTTAAAAAAAAAAAGACCCTGATGTTGGGAAAGATTGATGGCAGGAGGAGAAGGGGGCAACAGAGGATGAGATGGTTGGATGGCATCACTGTCAGATGAACATGAGTTTGAGTGAACTCTGGGAGTTGATGATGGACAGGGAGGCCTGGCGTGCTGCAGTCCATGGGGTCACAAAGAGCCGCACACGACTGAGCGACTGAACTGAACAGAACTGAATTGAGGGAATTCTGCCCCCAAGCCTGTGGTCACTGAATCTGGGCTTTGCTGAAGATTTGGGAGGCTTGTTTCTATCCCTGAAATAAACAACTGGATTGGACATACTTGAGACTCAGGATCAGCTTTTACAGAGAAAAGGCATCCTTTTGGCTGAAGACGCGGATGAGAACGTCTTCCCAGGCGGCGATGGACTGGCTGGGGAGATGAGACGGTTCACTGTCGTTATGGAGACACTGGGAGACCTGCCAGGTGCTACGGGTCTGCGCAGACTCACAGCCGGCAGTGGGCAGGGGTGGGAGGCTGTCCCAGGGCTCCTCTAGAAAGGTCATGACCCCCTGCTGGCTGTACCTGCCTCTGTCCAGTGGGGTGTGTGGGTGATGCGGTTGCCAGGGCAAGCAGTAACCTGGCCTGAAAACCTAATCAAGTGCACCCACAGCAAGAAGAGGGCTACGTGTGGGAGCCACAGGGCATCTCCAGCAGCTGAGGAAACAAGAGGACAGGAGTTGGTGATGGGAGGATGGAGCGATGGAGTACCGCTTAACACACACCCTCAACCCGGATTCCAGTCATGGCTGGGGGGCTGGCAGCGGCTTTGTTCTGACTGCCTGATGGAGCTCCCACTGAAAAGGCCCTCTCCCCTTCCAGCCACACCTCTGATCTTTCTACCTCCAAATGTGAGGACACCCACGTGACACGCAGGGCACGTCTCGCCTTGGTTCTTGCTGCCTTGAATTAGGAAGGAGGAGGGTCAGCCGCAGGGCTGGGCGGGTCCTCAGCGATGGCTACTGTCCTATTGTGTTTCATAAACACATCAGCTCTCACCTGTCCCACAGATGTGTCCCCAGATGGGTCCTCCTGGGGAGCTGAGTTCAGACCGTGGCCTTTGGAGCGCTGTGCTAGCATCCCGAGGCTGCCTGACAAACTACCGCAGCTTTGTTGCTGTTCAGCCAGCCACTCAGTCGTGTCCAACTCTTTGGGACCCCATGGACCGCAGCAGCCAGGCGCCCCTGTCCTTCACCAGCTCCCAGAGTTCACTCAGACTCATGCCATTGAGTGGGTGATGCCATCCAGCCATCTCATCCTCTGTCGTCCCCTTCTCCTTCTGCCTTCAATTTTTCCCAGCATCAGGGTCTTTTCCAGTGATTCAGCTGTTTGCATCAGCTGGCCAAAGTATGTTTGCTTAGATTAACAGAAATGTTTTCTCTCCCAGCTCCCAAAGCTGGAAGTAAGATGTCATCAAGGCTGCGTTCCCTTCAAAGGCCCCAGGGGACATCCCTCCTAGCATCTCTCAGCTCCTGTGGTCCTCGTGATCACATCCCTCTGCTCTCTGCCTCCGTCTGCACACGGCCTCTTTCCTCCGTGTCTCTCCTCTGCGTGTCTCTTATAAGGACACTTGTCTTTGGTTTCAGGGCCACCAGGGTAATCCAGGATGAGCTTCTCATCTGGAGATCCATAATTTGATTATATCAATACCCTTTCTCCAAACAAGGTCATAGTCACATGTCCCCTGTTAAGACCTAGACGTGTCTTTTGGGGCCCACCCATCAGCCCACTACCAGCAATGATGCAGGTAAAGGGCTTCAGCACGAACGGAGGGCACTCTGCAGAGTTTCCCTGTGTGCTCTGCTCTCCGCCTGGGCAGTCTTTGTTCTGGAGAGGACCTGGCGCCTCCACTGACTTCCTGTCTTATCGGGAAGACCTTGAGGATCTGAGTTAGCTTGTATCTGGAGGGGTTCAGCCAGACTGCTGCCTGGACAGCGCGATGAGCAGAGAGCAGAGGCAAGGTGAGGTGTGAGGGACTCTGGGGGGCCACCCTGTGGGGCCTTCTGTGGCCCCAGCTCAGGAAGGTGAGCGTCTCTGCCACCTGCTGGGGAGTAGGCGGCAGTGGGGTCGGCAGAGGAAGCTGAGGTCCAGTGGACGCTGCTGCTGAACGAGGCTGGTCCTAGCATGCCTCCCCTTCCAGGATTCCTCCAGCCCAGTGCTGCTGAGGCCTGGAGACAGGCACAGAGGATGCAGGAGGCTGTGAAATATCCCCATGAGGACCTCCCTGCTCTCTCTGTCTGTGGGCTTTCTGGTTTAAGGGGAGAGGCTTAGGAAGGTGCTCACAGTTGTGCAGGGATCTCAGTAAGGGATCGGCCTGGCAGTCCAGCCTCGGTCAGTCCTTGCAGGGCCCACGTGTCTCTCCTGGCCTTGAGGTGACCTTTCACAGTGATTGCTGAGTCTCTGTTCCCTCCTGAGGGATTTCCAAAGCCCACAAGTCAACACTGGTGCTTGCAGGATGGATTCCAATAACCCCTGCCTCCTGCATCCCCTGGGCCACTTGATGGATGGGAGGACTCAGGTAGGACCAGCTGAGTCCGGATGCAACCCCAGGCATTCAGTCCCCGGAGTTCACAGCCCTACCCTCTGCACACAGCCTTGGAGCCATGTGCTTCCAACAAGACTGCTTGAGGACTTATTACAGATTCCCAGGTTTCCCCTGTGAGCGAGCGTGTGTTCCCGACCCTCCGAATCCCCTTGCATTCTCCATGCCTCCTTCAGGATGGACTGCACTTCCCAAGAAGAGTACACAGTGATTGTTGAACCCAAATTACTTCATTATAGTGTAAATGAGGCTAATTCCATAATTTGTCACGGCCTCAGATTTTCTCCATTTTGAATGAAAATAATAGTACTTGCTACCGCCTCCCAGGATCCCTCTTACAGAAAGTGTCTGCCTGCTGCCTCATGGGAGACATCGCTGTCTCTGCTTGATTATCCCTTCCTATTTCCTTAATTCCATCTCCCTTTTAAAAAATGTTTATGTTTTTCTTTTGGGGCTTCCCTAGTGGCTCAGTGATGAAGAATCTGCCTGCCAATGCAGCAGATGCAGGTTGGATCCCTGGGTCAGGAAGATCCCCTGGAGGAGGAAATAGCAACCCAGTATCCATGCCTAGAGAATCCCACGGACAGAGGAGCCTGGTGCCTACGTCCCTGAGATGGCAAAGAGTGGGATGTGACTTAGTGACTAAACAACAGCAACGGCAACAAACAATTTATGTATTTGGCTGCACTGGATCTTTGCTGCATCACGTGGTCTTTGCTGCAGGTGCTGCACGAGGGGTCTTTCCTTTTTCAGCTGTGGCTTGCAGGGTCTTTTAGCTGCAGGATCTTCCTGCACAGTGACTGCACCTGGGTCCCTTGCATTGAGTCTTAGCCACTGGACCATCACGGAAGCTCTCTAAGTACATTTTTATCACAGAAATTGCTAGGTGACTGTTCACAACAGAAAAGTAAATTGCAGCCAGATGATCACTTTTGTCTAGGAGGTTCATTTTTAAATATTGGCATTTGGAACCTATAGGGGGAGGCAAAACTCATGGGGAGTCCAGAAAACATAGTTCCTCTGTGGCCTTAGCCTTTAGAAGGCCGTTTGCAGTAAGGTGATCCCTGTGGTGGGAGGATACATATGATGTGAGGGCCATGGGTAGGAGCGGTCTCTACGGTGGGGAGGGTCATACTGTGGGGAGGTCCATGTGTGGAGAGGTCCACGGGTGGGGCAGTTCCTGTGCTGGGAAGGCTCAGGGGCTTCACTGATGCTTTACTGCCTCTCTCCCTGATTCTTGGTGTTTCCTAAAGCCCCAGGCAAGGGGCCATGGAGAACAAAGGGCATTTTGGTAAGTGCCAGCTGGCATCTTGGTGGGAGGGCTCTGCCATCATTTTGTCAGTAGCCTGGTCTCTAGGAGACATAGTTGTTGACAGAGAAAGATGGTCAGGGAACGTGAGCGCATCCTTCTTGCTCATGGTCTATCTGAATGTGGTTGATTAGAATTTATGATAGACTGAACACCATAATAATATTTGAGATTAAATTTTAATTATTCCCATAGTATACAATTATTTTAGAAATTGAAGAAAGGCAAACACATGTAGCAAAAAACAAACAAGCAAACACCAAAATAAAACTCAAGAACAAATGAACAGACAAACAAAAAAGCACTGGAGATAATTACTGTTGACAGTCTGAGGTTTATCTTACAGGCTCTTTTAAATGTAATAAAAAAATAGACCAGAGTCCACCTGCTATGCTTTTTTTCTGTCTGTATCAGCTTAGGCATATATGTTAAAATCACTAGTTTTGAGTGTAAACTTTGATGTGTTCTGACGGAAGTATCTAGTTATGTAGCCATAATCACTGTAAAGAACAGCTTTTCACCCCAAAGTGTTTCTTGGCTCCCTTTAGTGATTAATCTGTCTCCCCTCCTGGCAAACACCAATCTGTTTTCTGTCTCTGTAGTTTTGCCTTGTCTAGAGTGTCATGTGAATGGAATCCTATGTACGTGCTCTTCTGTGTCTGCCTTTTTTCACTTAGCATAAGACCTTGGAGGTTCAAACAGGTTGTAGTCCGTATCAGTGATTTATTTGTTTCTCTTACTAAGTACTGTCTCATCATATGGATGGTCCACGATGTGTTTATCCATCACTGGTTGATGGGCATTTGGATTCTTTTCAGGTTTCCTCTGTAGTAAGCAAAGCTATTAGGAAGATGAACAAAAAAGAAATTTAGAGGACATACACTTTTATTTCTCTTGTGGAACTCCCTAGGAGTTGATTTCTTTGTCTCATGTCAAGTGTATGTTTAACTTGGTAAGATACTGTCCAACTCTTCACCAAAATGGTTCTGCTGTTTTCTACCCCCTCTGCAAGGCAGGAGAGTTCCAGTTCGTGCAAACCCACGACACCACCCTGGAGGAGGGCATGGCAACCCACTCCAGTATTCTTGCCTGGAGAAATTCATGGATGGAGGAGCCTGGTGGGCTACGGGGTCTCAAAGAGTCGAACACAACTCAAGTGACAGCCTGCGTGATACCGCTGGGTATTGTCAGTGTCTTACATTTCAATCATTCTGTAGTTTAATGTACAATTTCCTTATAACTCAAAATGATTATCATCTTTTCACATATGTATTTGCCATTTGTATATATTCTTTAGAAAAATATTTGCAAAGAAACGTTAGATTAAAAAGTCAGATTATTTCTTAATTATTGAATTGTGTTCTGTGTATGTGTTTGTGATAGATATATTTAGATAGAAATATTTTGCAGAATATATGTTTTACAAAAATATTCTTGTCTGTGGCTTACCTTTTCTTTTTCTTAATGGTATCTTTTGGAAGTGCAAAAGATTTCAATTTTGATGAAGTCTAAGATAAATCACTGACTCAATGGATGTGTTTGAGTGAACTCCGGGAGTTGGTGATGGACAGGGAGGCCTGGCGTGCT